>ML860147.1:4641-25000 GCA_009831015.1 Picea engelmannii
TCGTTAGGTCTCGTTTTTGAACCTTCATTTCATCCACCTGTATCCTTTTTCTCCATCTAGCACAGAAATTGGTGACAACCTCAAAGTTGGTGAATGAATTAAAGCTTGGGGGGTATGTCTCCAGCCTTTGATGATCATTCTGGAGTCAAGCCACTAGATTTCAAGCTGGGGGCATACCGAGCTTAGTCTTTGTTCTTTCTCGTGCTCGTAAATACATGAGAATGCATCCGGGTAGACTTTTATCTCTTTTTTGTACCTGTATGGATACATGAAAAAGGAACCCCCTAGAGTCATCTTTAAACTCTTTTCAGACTCTCTAAATATGAAAATATTGTCGAGTGATCTTGCTTCCTTTCACACTCGTTAAAAGGTTTGAAAGGGTGTCTTTTGAGCGATAGTTTATCTCTTTTTTGGTCTCGTCAGACTAACAGTACGAAAAAGGAACTGGGAGAGTTCTCTTTTAAGTGTTTTTCCAGACTCTATAATCATGAAAAACCTTCGCGTTTTCTGTCTTTGGACTCGCTAAACAAAACATCGACAGGCCCATATGGGATTGAACCCTTACTTCTTCCGGTTCGTTAAACAAAATAAGAGGAACTTACCGAAGGTGAGTTATATCGAGCATGTGTTATCCTCCTCGATCTCATTAAATCAAAAAGAGGTACTCGTCTATCTGGATGGGGGAAAAATTGAAAGAAGCAAGCCAAGCAGTCTCTTGGGAACATCATAAAGCAATTCTTAGAGTCTCCCTTGAACATGACACTTTGTCGTTTGCACACATTATAACCCACTGAACCTCTGCACTGAGCCAATCCTTTGAGTCTTTTTCACTCCTTTGGGTCACCCGATGCAAGTCACTGCATCCATTGCATCATCAAGTTTTGGTCCATGTCATGTTCTGTTGTTGTGCCTCAGTGTTCAAGGGAAGTATTCACCTCTAGAGTCAGCCATCCCAAATATCTTTCCTCAAAACCTGTGTCAGTCCATGTCCTTTTGATCTACCAATTACATCTCTATGTCCATTTCATTTCATTGATGGGGGATACATCAAGGCCCTCCTTCGACGAGCTTGTTCTTGTCGACGTCAACACATTATTTAGGAATTAGGCTTAGAAACCAGTTAGTACTTTGGGACCTGCATGCCTCAATGGCAGGCCTCCTCACATTCGATAGTAGGTTTACATCATTGACCTCTAATCGGATGATTCCATGGATGTTCGACTCCAGCTCATCCATTCACATTCGTTGGAATGTACTAGGGTACCTTGGGAATCATTGACATTAATGGTGATCTCCCTCGCACTTGTTAACAGTTCACACCATTTACCGGTAATCAAGTGGTTTCTGCCATGTTCGACATTGGGACATCTATTCACATGGTTAGAATCGTACCACATTGGGATCGATAAGAAGACCCTAGGTTGAGTAATCACTTTGATATATGCTTTGCCCAAGCTGCAAAGGAGTTTCTATTAGACAAATGATACATACACTGTTACATAGATCCACCTTATATTGGTCGTGGCTATGTCTTATCATCTCGTAGATCCAGTGTGTATTCTTCGTGGATACGATTGGTCCAGGTCATCAGAGTATAGATCCACATTGTATTCCTGGTGGCTATACCTTTTCATCAATACAATTATGGATCCGCAGTGTATTTTATGGTGGCCATATCTTTCAAGTCTTGATCACCCAAGCATAGATATGCCTGCCTTGGGTTTTGAAATATGTCATGATATTTGTTGGATGTTTGTGTGTAACTTCCATCAGTTTCTTTGAGTCTATACCCTTGCTTGAACATCTACAAAGAATTTCATTTATCAGTTCGCATCTTCTAACTTCATACTTTGGGGGTCAATCTGTTACACATCAATATTACTCAATTGGATAAGTGTCGCATGTTCCTCTCAACTGTTGTAAGTGTCACATGTTCCTTACAACTATCACAAGTGTCGCATGTTGTTCACAAGTGTCGCAAATGTCAAAAAAAACATATTTCCATGATGACGACACCAAGGAGACACTTAAGATGCCTCAGACACTTGAATTGGAGGAAAGAGAATGATCTACTAAAGTCAAGGGACTCTTATCACCTAAAAGGAGCTCTTAAACAAGGGTTTGGGAGGTGAGCGCTCCTCTTCATCAGCCTTAGGAGCATTGGCTCTCCCCTATAAAGTCTTAGGGAGCATTATAACGCCCTACTGCCCCTCTGAAGGAGCGCTATCCATCCTTGGAGTGTTGGCGCTCCCCTCAAGCTTCCTAGGGAGCGCTATAGCACCCTGATGCCCCTTTTGAGGGAGCGCTATCTAATCTGGGAAATGCATGGCCCGTTGAGGAGAATAAGGGAAGGATCTTTCAAGTTTGGAAGGCAGTTGCATTCGAATTCTTGGTTCAATCAAAAGATCCTTGATCTGAGGAGGGAATTCCTCAACCTACCCTAAAGATACCTCAAGAGGTTAAGCCTCTCTTAACCTATATAAACAGGCTCTATGATGGTGAGAAGGGGGGAATAATTGCTAGCATGAAACCTATGATCTCATAGGAAACACACAGTCAGCCAAAGTAGAGTGATCAGTGAAGCTGTTATCATCCAGGTTGTGTATCTTTCGAGCAAGGGTTAGACGAAGGGGACTTGACGAAGTTGTCGCATTCGCATCTACGATTGTAAGTATTGTTGTCATTATTGTCATTAATATGACACGCTTGGCCTGTTTCTTTCTAGTTTGTGTCTGATCTTACATGAACTTATCATTGATAGATAGATATGTTTTCAAGCTAATATCAATAGAGTAGGAAGTGGTCATACTTTGTTTGTCTACAGGACTCAGCGAGGAGCGAGAGTTTGGAGATCGACTTGGAGCGTGCAGGGAAAAACGTCGATAAAGAGGTACTGCTATTCTCCTTCCTTCTCATGTATTAGTTTGTCTAGATTTGAAAGGAAGTCAGTGTCCACGTTAAGAATTTTTTGTCTTAGAGTTATGGTCTAGCTCTTTGAGGCGATCTACCTGTCCGCAGGGAGATTTTCCTACAACACTCTGTACATATGATCTCCCTCGCAAATCCAACATTTCATAGGTTGTTTCCTTGGTCTTCGCCACATTATTTCTGTCATTCTGGAATGCTTGGAAGATGTTTTTCCCTAATAATTATTCTCAGAAAATGATGGCTTTCCCCCCATTCTTCCTCAGCTTCATCTTGCCTTTCTTCTTGTCTTCCCAAGCCTTTTGAAAAGTTGGTCTTCATCTATGCTGATCATAGAGGAATTTATCTCTCCTTATGGTTTCCTCCAGTTTATTGGGATCATCATACTATATCTTATCCCTGAAAATTGATGGTATCCCACTAAAGTATATTTGAATCTTGACCTATTCATCCTTGATGAAGTCAACATATTTCAACAGCTCTAAAAATATCCTTTCATACTCATCCATGGTCATACTCCCAAGCTTGATTTCAAAGAAATCCTTCATATTCCTATCATAATAACTCTTGTTCAAGTACTTCTTTTGGAAATACCTTTTGAACTCCTTCCAAGTAACCTTCCTCTCATCAATGTGTTCCACTTGTACAAACTGGTCCCACCACATTGATGATTTTCCCTTGAGATGGTAGATGGAAATTATTCCTTCTGATTGTGAGGAGTAATTATGCAACTGAAAGTACTTCCTCATCCCCAATATCCATGTCTCATCATATTCATATTTCTTATGCTCATCACCAAAGGTAGGAGGCTTGATCTTATTCATTTCTCCGTGTAGCTCATATACTCTTGACCTCCTCTTATTCCTTATGACAGGAGATAATATTGGACTGTTTCATTCTCTTCTAACCAAGTGTCTTTGTGAGTGATGATGGTATCTACTAACATCTTCATATTCTCCTCTTCTAGCATGATATATATGGCTCTTTGATTTCCTTGAGTCTATTCCCTTATCCACCTTCTTCTCTATTTTGTCCAAGATTTGCAACAACCTAATTTTGATGTCATCTTGCTTCTCTTTGGATTTCATAAGAATATCATTATCAGCCTTATATATTTGAACATCTCTTTGGAGACTCTTTATAGTTTCCACCAAATTCACACTTTCCTCCTTGCCTTCTCCATGCCCATTTGAATTTGTCTCTGCATTACCCATGCTGACACACAACACCTTGACTACATCTTCATGGTTGTAAGTCCTTTATGCATCCTCAATGCCTATGGTCTCTATTTTGATCCTATTTTGATTTATTTTCCCCTAAATATGAAAAATTTCTAGGAAATAGGATTTGTTAGATTATAATAAATTTAACAAATCTATTAGTTTATGCATCATTGTTCCCTTTAAATACACCATAAATAGTATTTTTATTTTCCCATGAATTATAAAACTCAATTCACATTTCTGGGTAAAAATATAGACTCCTCTTCCCAAAAACTTTCCAATGAATTCTTCCTTGATAAATTCTGAGTTATGAGTAGGAAGTTATGGCCATTTAACCAGTACCCGTGTTCTCCTTTTGCACACCCTTCAACCAGTTGCAATTTTTAGCTATACCCATTCATCATTGTACCTTCTCCCTTGGAATTTTTCTAGGAGCTCAATTGGGTTACTTAATGACCATATTTTGGATATTCTTTCGAATTTTCACCCTCATGTGAGCTCCAGGATACTAGATACATCCTACTGAAGTTTTAGGCCTATTTATCTTTTTAGTATTAAATGCTATAGGTGACTTCTATGTCCTCCTATGCACTTTTAGGTGCCCATAATATTAATTTGACTTCACGGTTGTATTTTATGGCTCAATATATTTTTTTACACTACTCTTGTGCCCCAATCTGATTTTGAATTAGGAAGTTATAACCCTGGGAGTGAATTGGTACACAAAAATTACCCTCCATTGTTTGGCATGTAACTCCCTCATACAAGATCCATTTGACGAACAATTTATATCATTAGAAATATTTATCTAAGATATATCATTTTATATGCATAAAATCTATGTCCTAGAAGGATATATGGTTTTGTATGAATTTGATTTTCAAAAAATGTTTTTTAGGCCTCCAAAAATGGGCTGCAAAAACATGACCTAGAAAACACCTGATTGTCTGAGAAAAATTCACTAATTTCTATAAAGTTTAGCTAATTTATATGTTGAAATGGCACCCCCAGTCCACCTATCACCCTTATAATGAGACCATGTCAAATCCTTTCCCACCTGGCCTTGCCCCATCAACTTCTATCATCTCCTGTCCTTCTCCTTCATCTATCTTTCCTTTATCTCTCAGCACGCTTTAGCTTACCTTTCGGTCCCCACAGCTCTGGATACCTATGTGGAAATTTTTATGGGTTGTAGGGATGGGCGGGTCCCATCCTATGCCCAATTTTCCCTGTGCACATAACTTGCACACCTGTTGGATCCAACGGTGGAGGATCAGAAGGGTCAACGTCGATCAATAGTCGAGGTTGCATCACGAGCCCCCTCGACCACCGAATATTAACAAAAGGTGGGGTACACAAAGGAAAACCATTTTTTTTTCAGCCAGACAATGTGGCATATTATGGTGAATTTTTCCCCCCCTTGTGATTTCCAAAACCACCAGGGGACCCACCCCCCCACAATCATGGTTCTGGGATCTGACGGAACCATGTCCACCACTGCGGCTCACGTCATTTCCACCTATCACTTTTTCACCTGCCACTATGGAAGTACATGTCACCTCTCTACCATGTCATATGATACATGGCCTCCATGTAACGTTGATGCCATCATACAAAAAACTAGTCAAAGTTTTCTAATTTTTCAAAAATGCCCAAAAACTCCCAATTTTGAAATTATTTTCGTGGCCTCCAGGGAAGCTCTACAACCAAGCCTATGAAAAATATTTTTTTCCTTATACACATGAATTCGATCTCTATAAACTAAATTCAACTCTTCCCCATCAAATTTCCCATGAATTTAACTATAACATTTGGGGATTTTTCCTAATTTCTCCCCAATTCATAATTTCTTCCTTGGGTGTCGTTGAAAAATATGTAATAATATTCATTATGGCCAATTTAGCATTATATAAAACTTAATACACCCATGTGTGACTGATTAACCACTCTTGGTGTGAAATTCTCTCAATTATGTTCCAAAATTGGGGATCTTTTTACCAATTCCGCCATAGTAATTTCATCAAACATATCAAAGACATTCTATTGAAAATTAAATTTCTATAATTTTTATCTTCAGTGTTCTATTAGCTTGGACCATCCAGTCTCAGCATCAAAACTAGAGCTCTGATGCCACATTGTAGCATCTCCAACCCCCAATTTGGTCTATGCCACATAAAAATTCCAACTCTGATACCATTAAATTACTTAATCAACCACATTCTTTTCATTTGAACGTAAATGCATTGCTGACAACTTATAAATTTCAAGCATAATTACAATATAAAAACTCATAACATAATTAACTTAATTAAACACTTAGTGATAAATAAAATACACAAGAAGACACTCAGCTCTTGTAAATAAACCACCAACTATGTGCAGACCTTAGACTTTCCTCCCATCCATAGACTATGTTTCTCATAAATCTCAGCAGTAGGTCACCCTTGAGCTGGGGATAAAACTCCATGAGAGAAAAGGAATCCTAAGCCAGTCTAAGGTCTATCGACAACATAAATTCTCAGAATAAGGTACCAACTCTACAAAATATCCTACAACATCTCATTCTCCATATGTCTGTCCCACCCCAGGAAGTGTGCCCATTCTCTGCTTAACAGTCCTTAAACTACCCACTTCCCTTCCGGGGCTTCAAAAACAGGTTGGACAAGAAGTCTCAGATCTTCGTAGCTACATCCTGGAACTAGGGAACAATTCCCAACAGTTCTCTCACTTGGAGAGAATTCTCACATGCCTAAAAACTCGCTTCTTCAATAGCACATGGGCTTGAAAACCTACCTCTTCAACTCAAACTACTCATGTTACTGGTTGAAAATATCTCCAAATATTCCCAAGTACAGGTATGGTTGATGGATGGAGGAAGGTACTGATGGTAGGAGATAATGATGAGGATAATGGTAAGAATAATGAGTGAATAATCATAGAAATGTACTATGTTCCCCACAATATAGGTGCATGTTCCCAACTTGAGACTTGTCATGTTGGAAACTACCTTGGGCCCACTTTCCCCCCCACTTGGGTGATGCGTTCCTCATAATTAGGAACTTAAGTAAAAATATCATATACTCATAACTTAGGATTTAAGGAAATATTAATAGAATATTCCCTTGGGTTTAATCTCCCTTGGTTTATCCCCCTTCCTAGACTCTTATCCCCACTTTCCCTTTCTAGTGGAGTTCCACTCCCCTATCTCTCTTTTCTGGTGGGTCTACAGTAATGATGCATGTTATTAATATCTGAATGTGATTACATATTATGAAGATAGGCTCATTGGCCTTTTAGCATATGGCTCTCCAGCCTAATAACCACAAAGTCACTCTGGCCTCAAAATACATATAGAAAGGCACTCTAGTCCAAAATGGTCTTTCTCACCAGCCTATCTGTACATTACAATTGGGGTTCGGTCTAGGGGTATTACATAAATGATTATTTTGTGGTATGTACAAATGATTGCAAAGAGTGAATTGGTGCATTTATTACTCATAATGGGCATTTGAATTGTTATGAATCCAAGAAGCTTAAGGAGAATGAAAATAACTATGTCACACATGACTTAGAAATCATTGCAATAGTTATTGCACTAAATATGTGGAGACATTACTTGATGAGGAGAAATTTCAAGTTAAGAAAAGATTATAGTGGTCTGAAATATTTATTCAAACTACATACTTTAAATGTTAGGAAAACAAGATGGCTAAATTTTTTGAGTGAATATGAATTTGATATTAAACATATTATAGGGAAGGATAACAAGGTCGTTGATGCAATCAGTACAAGGGTACATGCAATGCATTCTACAACCATCAATATGTGAAAATATAATTCAAGGAATCGAATTCTTGAGGTTGTTACCTCTGACAAGCATTATCTTCAGATAAAAGAAGGCTTACAACAAGAGAATGTACAACCAAAGCATGAGGTTTATAAGTTGGAAGATAATGACATTCTTATGCATACAGATATATTTTGTCTCCCTCACTCTTATCAATTAAGGAAGATTTCATTAAAATAAATGCATAATGTTCCATATGTAGGACATCTTGGTTATCAAAAGACAATTGCAGTTGTGAGAAGTCAATATTTTTTTCCAAGAATGAAGAATATTGTGACCAATTGTATATCTAGGTGTATGGAATTTCAAAGAGTAAAGGTTGAGCATATACATCTAGTAGGTTTTCTACAAGGATTACCAATTCCAGAGTGGAAATAGGAAGTGGTAATTATTGATTTTATTACTAAGTTTCCATAGACAAGAAGGAAACATGGTTCAATAATGGTAGTGGTTGAAAAACTAACCAAAGTTTCTCACCTTATTATAGTTAAGTCCGCTCATAAGGAATCTAATACAACAAATGTTTATTTGAAAGATATTGTTCGATTGCATGGGATACCTAAGGAAATTATTTCAAACATAGATGCAAAGTTTACCTCAAACATTTGGAAAGGATTATTCAAGGGTTTTGGTGCAAATCTAAACTTCAGTACATCTTATCATAGACACAAAAAGTTGGAAAAACAAAGAGAGTCAATCAAGTGATTGAAGACCTGTTAATAATGTTTGTGATGGATAAGCCATCTAAGTGGGAGGATTACTTGCATTTAGTAGAGTTTTCCTCCAATAATAGATATCAAGATTAATTGAAGATGAGTCTATTTGAGGCATTGTATGGTAGAAAGTGTAATACTCCGATTAGTTGGGACAATCTAGTAGAATGTGTAGTACTTGGGCCAAAATCGATCAGATAAATGGAAGAACAAATGGTCAAGATCCAACTGAATTTATCGGCAACATAGGAAAGCCTAAACAGTTATGTAGTAAAGGTAGAATACCAAGGGAATTAAATTCAGGGGCATGTGTTTTTGAATGTTGAAGTTGGGGAGACACATTAAATTGGAAACTAGATATTGTGTTCCTTTTGAGATATTGGATAGGATAATACATGTTTCATACATGCTTGCATTGTCTTCTACCACAAAATTTAATAATGTGTTTCATGTATCATTGTTGGAATAGTATGTGCATGATCCTAACCATGTAATTGATTGGGATTTTGCTTCATATGGATCCAAAATGATACTTACAAGTACAACCAGTGTTTATATTGGAGAGGAAGGTCACTATGCTCAAGAACAATTATAGTGCAAGTAAAGTTCCAATAAACCCACTACGGCCCTTAAGAAGCAACATGGTAGTTGGAGGATGCAATGTGGAGGCATATCCATGGTTGTTTTGACATATTGGTGTAAAAAAGTATTGTATATGATGATGATGTGCACCGAGGATGGTGAAAAATCTAGGGGGAGGGGAATGTAATACCCTAATTTAGATTCACAAATAACCATTGTGTATGTATATGATGAATGGGTAAAAGTTGAATGATTTAATATGTAAGATTGCACATTGAATGATAAAAATGTGTAAGCCTGTAATTATAATTTATGGTGTCATTATTGACTAAATGATTAATTATTATTGCATAAGTATCCATTTTCATGCCTTCATGTCTTAATTAATTAGTAAAGAGACAATGTGGAAAGGTACCAAAGGAACAAATTTAGAGTGAAATTTGTGGTTTCAAGAAGTACTCCATATCCTCAAAGTTAATAGAGGGTATTGGGTACATTACATGAGATGCAACTAATCTTGTTTCATCTCAATTTGTTGGTTTTATAATAGGGAATTTTTCTTAGTAATTGGATAATTTCACTTTGGGAGGTAGTTGGGAGGTTATGCTTCAAGTTCATTTCTAATAATAGTAGTGGACTATTCTCCATGTTATTAATTGTATTTCCAACTCTCATTTTTTCTACCAACTTTAGGATTTAGAGTATGGTTTCATTCTTTCATTTATACATTTGTTGCATTTCATCTCCATATCCATCTCATCTTAAATTAGTTAGATTAATTTGCATATCTATTTTTTTCTTTTTATTAGAAGGTTAAAATAATATTTTGCATTGCATATGGTAATTGGGTTGTAACTAAATATCATTTCAAAGAAGAAATGTCTTATTGGACCCTTTCACCAATAAAGTTTTGTATTTGATGAAGGTCATTTACCCCCTTCAACTATATATATATATATATATATATATATATAGAATGTAGTATTTCAAATTGTGTAGAAACTAGAACTAATCATGATGAATTTGGAAAAGTAAAAGTATGATTATAAACATCGAAATGTAGATAGAAAAAAAAATAAAGCGGCTAGCATGTAAGATGAGGTAACATGTAAAAATATGTGACCACATGGAAGGTTGAGGTTGTTAACCTGGACCTAGAGTGGGTTTAGGAATTTAGAAATTTTTAAATTTCAGTTATGTCAAGTGAGGGATCCATTCCATCTACTACATAAAAGGTCAATGGATCCATCTAAAGTGGAAGGAGGTGTAAGAGAACTAATAGCAATAATTGAAGGAATGATTTTATCTTTTGAAGGGGTTGGAAAATCATTTTTTTTTTCAAAGTATGATTATGTTTAGTGAAGAAAACTAAATCATCCAACAAAAAGGAGAAGATAAAATATTTCTTAGTGTTAATTTGTTCATTGTTGGCCCTTGACCAGGTTTTGTTGATCTCTGGTCAAGTTTGACCTGTTTTTGGATTTCGACAACCTGTCGAAGGAGGAGTGCAAGACGAAGCAGAGATCGTGGGATCTCGGCCCCTTTTTGGGTCCTTTTTGGGATGTGGGAATATGTAATGGGAATGGGATGGTCGCCCATGGGTTTACCCATGTTTAGGCCTATTTTTTAATATATAAAAAGATGCTTATGCTAGATAGAAGGGTGGTGCATCTATGTCATGTGAATGTAAGCTAAGTGAAAGTAGATTCTGTAAGTGCTTTGTGCATGAATGTAAGAGACTTGCAGAGCTAAGTGCAGGTCCTTGTAGCAGATTGTGGAAGGATTAGTGCTATAATGTAAGGAATAAGGATCTAGTGAGCAACACAGATATTTTGTCATGTGTGGAGTAAGGGTTTTGAGGCTCTGTTCTTGTAACCGATTGATTGAAGATAATAAAGAAGAAGAGTTGGTGGATGTATCCCCAAGTTGTGGGTGAACAACGTAAACACTGTGTTGTTATTCTATGTGTTTGTCTTAATGTGTTTCTGACTCTCTTGCTAAGTGCTTTGATAGAGTTAGATAAATCTGTTCATGCTTTATGCTAATGGTGTGTAAGAATGTTAGATCTAAATTCTATGAATGTGCTTAGTTCTTGCTTCTCCTAGATCTGATCCATCTGTTTGTGCTAAGTACTTAACTACATTATATGAGTGTGAATTCTGTGAAGCTCTATTTTATCAGCGAAGTAGGTATTGATTGCATATTGAGGATCTGATGGTGCTAACTTCTCTATTACGTATCATAATCACATATTTGTGTCTCAGCTAAGGTTTCATACACATAAGTCTTGCAACCACCCCTTCCTCTACCTCGGGTGAGACTTCATCTGCTTCGCAGGTGTTGCCGAAAGGGTCGGTAGTTAGGGTTTTTTTGGTGCGTTGTTGTAGCATTGAACCCTATATCTACCCCTATGCCAACAAATGGTTCTATTGTTGGGACTTAAACTGTGATTGTTGGGAACTGAGAAAGAAGGAGCCTTGTGCAAAGATTCATCATGAATTTTTGAAAGCTCTGTGCATAGATCTGTCACTCTAGTGCGCAATATTCTACTTGATTTACAAATCTTTGTGATAAAATAAAGAAGCTTGATCTGAAGAAAATAAGTCGGATCTGAAGGAGTGAAGCAAGACCTGAAAGATGTGTGCTCTAAGAAAGGTAAAAGTGAGAATTTCTGATTAAAATAGGTAAGATCTGTAATCTTTGTGCTCTGATAAAGGTAAGAATAGTGAAAAGTTTTAGATCTGGAAGATTTGTGCTCTATAGAAGTAAGATAAGTGGAAATTTTTGTTTCTAGAGTATGAATCTAGGTATGTTTAATAGAGTCTGTCCTAGTTCAAAAACTAGGGTATTGATAGATGAAGGAAGATTTGATATTAATAGAACTGACAAGAATAGTGAAAGATATGTTATACCTATGCATAAAAAGAATGTTTGGACTAATAAATGGATGCAGGATCCTAGAGAGAATTTCTTGCAGGTTATCTCATATGCTCCTAATGCAGAGTACAAGAGAAGCTATGGATAATTTAAAAGAAAGAGAGGATTAACCCTCTGTTACAGTTGCAGAAGACCAGGACATATTGCTAAGGAATGCCCTGGAAGAAGACCTAGCTTTCTTTGTTGCAAAGATATGGACCATGAAGTGTTGGATTTCCCTAGAATGATTTCTAAAGTTGAAAGAATGAATCCGAACTAGGAAACCCCTAAGGTAGATCCAGGAATGGCAGAATCCAAGAAAGATTCAAAGAAAGTATTGTTACAGATGAAAGAAACCCTGAATGACCAGCGACATATCATCTTATCAAGGATATTCAAAGAAAAAGAATGCATCGAAGAAAGAATAGGAGACTTCGACATTGATTGTGTTCTGGATGAGGAAACACAGGTGAATATCATGACAGAGAGAAATTGGAAAGCTATAGGGAAGCCTTCTATTATTCCTTCTGTAGCACACATTTTCTAGCTACCAAGGCTTAAACGCTCCTAAAAGAAATCTATAAAACCACTTTGTACATAACTCATATAGGTATTATATAATCCACATGCATTTAAACAAATAAACACATTTAAGCTCAGAGTAAAACATATTATTTACTGTTATAATTAACAATCAATAACGTTTCATATTAATTCATATACACAGTGGAAATCATGATAACATAAGCAGCAGAGTCATGCAAAACATGATTAAAGCATAATCAGATACTTATCTTTTAACAGTGGTAGAATCCACCAACCAAGTGCAGGCCTTCCACGAACCTCCCAGCCTTAAACCGCACTGCTCATCAGCTCAGCAGTGGGTCACCCCCAAGCTGGGACTAAGCTCCACCCCAAGGCAAGGAATCCTAGGCTAGGCTGAGGTTACAGGGAAAATAGCATAGAAAATCTGGAAGGATTCTTCCCAAGATGCCATCTTACGCCCACTACTACCAGACTCTCATTCCCCACATGCCTGTTCCACCCGGGAGTATACACCTTCACAAGCACAGTCCATTGGTGCTAACCTCCCTCTCTGGGTCTCGGCAACAGGATGAAATAGGAAGTCTCAGAGCCCGAAGCTGGTGCTGGACACTCTCTAGAAGAAACCTCTTCCAACAACAACCACCTTCCTCACCTAGAGAGAGATCACACACAAGCTCAATCACAACTCGCGCTGGCCATCAAGGCACGCTCATTCCAGCTCTGCGTGGTCACCATAGCCAACTAGAAATACAAACACAGCCTCTCAACCATTCTCAACAATGGCTCGAGGCCTCACAGTGATGGTTCATGGAAATGCATGATGCGTAGTTCCCACAGGGGTCAACATAGACTCCACGGCTTAGAACGGAGGTGAAACCGGCTCTTTAGAAATAAACAAAGGCTTCTCAGCTCATAGAATAGAGGTGTACACAGATTTACAGATGCAAACACAGGCTTTCCAACTGGTTCAGCAATGGTGGAATGGTTCAGGGTCACGGCTTCGGGACAGAGCCTCCACGCACGGGTTCAATCAGTCGGACAAAGGATGCACACGGATTATCAAACCACACGATATTTTTGACTCTTAGGAACGTACGAGGATTTCTCTGCAGGGGTCGGGTTGGTCATACTATCTAGGGCTCCATACGCATTCAGGCAATTGGGTAGAATGGAGGAGGAATCCTTCTCACAAATCATCCTGGCCATTTTATTCGCATGCGACAGGGTTGACACTTGTCACCCATGGAACTACATGCGTTCCACCAGCATGCATCACCCTTGTACGTCCTCCCCTTGCCAAAAACTTAGGATAAAACATAAAATGCACATGTCTTTTTGGAATACTATTAAAATATTATTCCCAAGGCTTAAGCCCCCTAGGCTTAGCCCCTAGGCTCAACACTTAGCCCCTTTTCCCACCTTCCAACCCCTAATTCCTTTCCCTCTCTATGGATTCTTAGTCCCCCTTCACTCATTCATTGTGGTCGGTCTGCCCATGGCGGTGTTAATATTTTATTAATGTACTGCATACATTCAGGTACAAAATCAAGACCTTGGCCTCCAACCCTTAGGCTCCCTGGCCTAACAAACACATAAACCACCAGCTTATAAAATCTTGGCTCACCAGCCTATAAAACATAATTACAATTTCTTTCAGAACATGGTTTGCAATGAGGCTCGGTGTTGGGGACACTACAATCCCCCTCCCCTTATTTTTTCACTGTCCTCAATGCAACTTACATTGTCTCTGTAAGCCTTTCAAAATTTTCAAAAAGATGAAGGTACTCTACACGCACAACCTCTTCATGCTCCCATGTCGCATCCTCAGGACCGTACCAGGTCCACTAGACCTTTACAAGCTCTATGGTTCGATTTCGAAGTTGTTTGCTTTTCCTATCCAATATGTGCACAGGATGCACTTGCATGACACCTTCTAGTTCCACCTGAACCACATTCCAGTCGATAACATGATTAGCATCAGGTACATATTTCTTAAGCAGTGAAACATGAAACACATTATGTACAATCATAGATGCAGGTAGCGCAATCATGTATGCAACTGGCCCAATCCTTTCCAGGATCTCAAATGGCCCACAAAATCTTTCTACCAACTTGGCACAACTTCCTAGCTTTAGGGAACTCCTGTTAGTTTTCACTTTCAGGAAAACATGGTCACCCACTTTGAATTCTCTGTGGTTTCTGTTACTATCAGTGTAACGTTTTTGCCTGTCTTGAGCAGCTTTTAGATTCTGTTTAATTCTTATCATTTGGTCTTCCATCTCTTTGAGCAGCTCAAGCCCAACTACTTCTCTGTTAGCTGGATTATCCCATCTTACTAATGTGTTTCACTTTCTTCCATAAAGTGATTTGAATGGGCTCATCTTCAACGATGTATGATACCCATTATTGTAGGCGAATTCTACTAAATGTAGGTAGTCTTCCCACCTTGATGGTTTATCCTTCACATACATTCTTAGTATGTCTTCTATTACTCTGTTCACCCTTTCTGTCTAACCATCAGACTCAGGATGATATGTTGTACTAAAGTTCAAATTCATTCTGAATCCTTTGAACAGTCCTTTCCAAAAAATTGAAGTGAATTTCGGGTCCCTATCAGACACAATTGTCTTAGGAATTTTGTGCAAGCGTGCAAATTATTTTAAAAAGATATCAACAACATCTGCTGCCCTGTGAGTGGTTTTCAGTGGAATAAAATGGGTGGATTTAGTAAGCTTGTCCACCACCACCATGATTGAATCATGTTGCTTTCTTGTTCTGGGCAATCCTATGATAAAATCCATTGTTACCACGTCCCATTTCCATTCAGGAATGGGTAAAGGCTGCAACAACCCTGTTGGGTGCCTATGCTCAGCCTTAACCTTCTGGTACTCCATACATATGGCAATGTATTCAGTGATTTCCTTCTTCAGACCTGGCCAAAAATAATGGTTTTTTACTGCTTCCACAGTCTTATGATATCCAGGATGTCCAACATAAGCTACGTTATGCATCTCCTTTAGAACTTCCAGCTTCAATTCTCGGACATTGAGTACATACACTCTGTTCTTATACAAAAGTAAACCATTAGTTCCCAAGGTGTAACTTTCCTTGGTCTGTGGTCTCTCACGTTGTTGTATCTTTGCTAAAAGACCTCTGTACTGCAAATCAGTATTTGCAGCTTCCAAAATTCTATCTTTCATCTCAGTCCAGTACATGCTAATGGCTGTAGCATGTAATTCATGCACTTTTTTGTTGAGTGCATCAACCACCTTATTTTCTTTCCCTTTGATATGCTTGATATCAAAGTCATATTCACACAGAAACTCTAGCCGTCTAATTTTCCTGGCATTTAAAGTCGGCTGATCAAATAAATACTTTAGACCATTATGGTATGTTCTCAACTCGAATCTCTTTCCCATGAGGTAGTGTCTCCATTTCCTCAAGGCATGGATGATTTCTGCCAGCTCTAAATCATGAGTGGCATAATTCCTCTCTTTCTCTTTCAATTTTCGGGACTCATAACAAACTACATATCCCTCTTGGCTGATAACTCCTCCCAACCCTTCCTTACACGCATCTGTGCACACTATGTAATCCTTATTTGGATCTGCAATCTTCAGGATTGGAGCACTGGTTAGCAGTTGTTTCAATCGTTGGAAGTTGCTCTCACATTCTTCAGTCCACTGGAACTTCTTCTCCTTCCTTTGCAAGGAAGTGATAGAATGAGCTCTCTTTGAGAATCCAACTATAAACCTCCTATAGTAACCTGCCAGACCCATAAAAGATCTAACTTCTGCCACATTCCTTGGCACTGGCCATTTTCGAATGGCCTCAACCTTTTCAGGATCCACAGTGATCCCCTCTTCTGAAATAATATGTCCCAAGTAATGGATCTTCCTTTGATAAAATGAGCACTTTCTCAGTTTTGCGTACAACTGGTGTTCTCTCAACACCTGTAGCACCATTCTCAGGCATTTCTCATGTTCTTCCTCTGTCTTGGAATACACCAAGATATTGTCCAGGAAGACTATGACAAACTTGTCCAAATAATCTCTGAGCACTCCATTCATTAAGCACATGAAAACAACAGGCGCATTGGACAGCCCAAATGGCACCATCGTGAACTCATAATGACCATACCTTGTTTTAAAGGTGGTCTTGCTGATGTCCTCATCCTTTATTCTCACTTGGTGATATCATGATCGGAGATCTATTTTTGAAAATATTTCCGCATCCTTCAACTGATCAAAAAGATCATTGATCCTTGACAGAGGATACTTGTTCTTGATAGTTACCTTATTCAACTGCCGAAAATCAATGCACAGCCTCAACGTCCCATCTTTCTTCTTCACGAATAGGAACAGGGCACCCTACAGTGACACGTTGGGGTGAATGTATCCCTTCTTTAGTAGCTCTTAGAGCTTCAATTGCAACTCTTTCAGCTCTAGCGTACTCATTCTATAAGGATTCTTCGAAACTGGAGTTGATCTGGGCATCAAATTTATAGAAAAATTGATGTCCCTCTTCGGAGGTAGTCCTGGTACCTCCTGAAATACATCCTTGAACTCTTTTAGTACCTCGTGGTCTTCCATATTCGAGACTACATCTCAGGATGCTTCTTCCACCCGAGCTGCAAATAATTGACAGCCTTTCCGGTAACATTTCTTCAGCTGCATGGTTGAGATTTCCCTAACAGCCACATCTTTGGGAATTCCTTGGACTATTACCTGATTTCCCTCTTCATTCAGGCATGTAAACCTCTTGTTACAGAAATCTAGAAGGGCATGGTGCTGGTCCAACCAGTCCATCCCAATTAAGCAATCGTATGAGCCTAAAGACAAAATGTTCAATTCAACCTCAGTGCTCATTCCTTTCATGTCTACTGAACATGACTTAACCAATTCAGTGACCTTCCTCTTGGTCCCTGTGGCTAACTGCACTAACCAAGACTTCTCATGTTTGATTCTCATTAGATGCAAACTATCCACCACTCTAGGATCTATATAACTATGTCTAGCCCCTGAATCAATTAAAATAACAAGTGGTCGGTTGTTAATCATACCTTCCACTTCAATTATGTGTGATTGAAATTCTGCTTGTTTGTTGTCCAAGGCTGCGTAGATCCTCGACATTATGTTGCCCATATCCTGCACTATTTCTTCTTGTTGAACAATATGTATAGTTCTCGCTTTACCATTTTTATGGGGACAATCTCTATACTTATGGTTTCCTTTACAGCCCCAACACTGAATGGGCGTTTGTCTCTATATTTGTGCTCCCTCTTCAGTCATTCTCGGCTCTCTAAATGATGGCTGTCCCTGAAGACTGTTTCTGAAAAAGGAAGGCTTGTTTCCCTTCTGCCTCTATTCCTTCTTAAACCTCTTCTGGTCATCCCAAGCCTTCTGAAAGGTAGGATTTTCTCTTTCTTGTTTGTATAATCATTTATCCCTTCTTATGTTTTCTTCCATGGTCTTAGGATCGTCATACTAAATCTTGTCACCCATGGAAGGTGGAAGTCCACTTAGATATCTATGAATCTTGACAGCCTCGTCTTTGATGAATGGAACATATTTCAGTAGTTCCAGAAAACTCTGTTCATACTCATGAATAGTCATGCTACCTAGCTTGAGTTCGAAGAAATCCTTCATCTTTCTGTCATAGTACCTTTTAGTCAGGTATTTCTTCTCGAAATACCTCTTAAATTCCTTCCACGTGACTTGTTTCTCTCTGATGTTTTTCACCTGCACAAATTGATCCCACCACATTGATGCTTTTCCTTTCAGTTGATACATTACAATTCTTCCTTCTGCATGGGCGGAATAATTCTGCAGATGGAAATATTTCCTCATGCCAAGAAACCATGTCTCGGCATCTTCCTCCTTCTTATGTTCTCCATCGAATGTTGGAGGCTTAATCTTGTTCATCTCCCCTTTCAATTCATCCTTTCCATATTTTTGGTGCTTTATGGTAGGGGACGGGCTTGAACTACTGTGCATTTCCTTACCAGAATGCTTCGAGGAGAGACAGTAATGTTTGCTACCACTCCTCAATCTTCTTCTCCTCTCAGGGGTTCTGACACTTCTTGATCTTCTTTTTTCACTCTCTTTTTCCAATTTCTTTTCTATTCTTTCCAGGCTCTTCAACATTTTTAAGTTGAATTCACCCTGTCGATCCCTGATTTTCATGATCTTTCAACTATCATCTAGGCGAGCCTGGGAATCTTTCTGCAATATTTCGATGAGTTTCATCATATGTTCTTCCTTATCCATCTCTTTTCCGTGCCCATTGGAGTTCGATCCTTCCACTTCCACATTGGCATCCCTTCCTTCTCGTTCGTCCTCTGTTATGGAGGCAATCTGCACCTTTTCCCACACCATACTCGACGTTGGTTAACTAGAGTTCTGACCCTTGTTGAACTCTGCACACACACTGTGCAATTCAATTCGAAGTTTGTCAGGCCATTAAAACCTCACGAACAATCCACAACATTTATAAGCCAATACGAACAAGAACAAAAGATGTTTCGATTCAAATAAGTTTTATGATCTCTCGTTCGGCTCTGCAAATTCTGGGACTTCGGAACTTCAGAATCTCGGTCCACGAAGATCCAACAGTTAAATATTCGTAACCAAAGTCACCCTTTCGCAACTCGCGATCTCGCGAGTTCGTGAGTAGAATATCCTTGACTCATTTCCTCCAAACGTCGATGCCCAAGATGTGATACGGGTATGGCTCCCTCCTCGCTACTGCATGCTACGCATGACAGTAGGCTAGGGCTAAGTGCTAGCACCTCTCGCTACTCGCACCTTCGCGAGTTGTGGCATCCAACTCTGGCACCTTCCTTTCACGAAACCCTGAGAAGCGATGTTGACTTGTCTCCTCATGTTCTTGCTACTCATGACTTCACGAGTTTCAATGTCGAGCTCTCGTGCTCTTATCTCGCGAATTCCTGAGACGCAAGAAGTTAACGGAGTGTTGAATCCCTTCTCTAGGCGATGCATGTCTGCCTATCTATCATGCGGGCCCCACCTTATGGCTCTACCACATGTCCACACGAGCCTTGGCTCTCGATACTTCACGACTTCTACAGTCGAAAGTGACCCCTCTCAACCCCCGAACCCCCGAATGCACGATAGGTGATGGGTTTCTTGATCCAACGATCCTCCCTTGACCTGGATCCAATGGTTGTCTCTTCTCCTCGTGACTTCGTGACTTCGCGACTTGGAGCACCCAACTCTTGGGCCCTCACCCTCTGAACTTCTAAGTTCACGAGACCCCTAGATCTAACGGTCGAGCCTTCCTCCCAGATCTACAGTGTAGATCTTCTCGGATTTTTTTGGGGGGGGGTTTCATGAGTTCACGTATCGCGATTCCCACACTCCTGTGCAATTCAAAAGGGATTTAAACCATGTGCACACTCTCCAGATCTGACAGTCATGAGGGTTCACCTTCCCTCCTGTTTGTACTCTTTTCGTCGATGTGTGAGCAAAAAGTGAGTGCTTACATGCCTAGTTGGGCTCTGCTAGTCATGACAGCTATGATGTAAAGGGTTAGAAAGAAAACAACTAAACTATTAACAAGAATTAAACAAAAACTAAATAAAAACA
>ML860148.1:3299-25000 GCA_009831015.1 Picea engelmannii
CTCATTTTGTAATGTGTCTTTGATACAAGGAAGTTCTTGGTACTAAATCAATAGAGAATTCTATGTCACTCTTTGGTGACAATATTGGTATTTCTTAGAATACATCCTCAAACTATTGCAATACTGAAAATTCTTCAATTCTTTTTCCTTTTCTATTTTTTGGTCCTCCACATGAGCTACATACAATTGACAATGCTTTCTAAAACATCTCTTCATTTGTAAGGCTGAAATATCCTTGATAGAAATGGGTCTCAAAATTCCTTTCACAAAAAATTGTTTCCCTTCTTCATCAAGGCATGTAAATGTCTTGTCATGACAGTCTAAGACAACAAGATTCTTGTCCAACCAATCCATTTCAATGAAGATATCATAAGATCATAATGGAATGATATTCATATCAGTGTTACTACTCACTCCATTTAGATTTATTGGACAACCTCTAATAGTCTCATTGATCCTTCTTTTGTTTCTTGTGGCTAGCTGAACCAAACTAGATTTTTCAAGCTTACTTTTCTCCAAATGTAATATGTCCACTACTTTAGTATCAAGGTAACAATGGATTTCTCTTGAGTCAATAAAAATAGCAACAAGATTATTAATGATCTTACCTTCCACTTCGATCATATTGGATTTTTATTATGCTTGTCCATCTTCTAAGGCTGCATATATTCTTGGAATATTTCTTCCCATGTATGATACTATCGTATCCTTATGGATGTTGTGCATGGTCTTCATTTTATCTCCTCTATGAGGAAAATCCTTGTACATGTGGTCTTCTTTCCATCCCCAAAGTTGAATTTATGGTCTTCCCCTTTTCCCCAAGGAGTCTTCTTTCTTGTATTCCTACTTAGGACACTGATATTGTTTATTTTTATTAGGGTTGTTTATGTTGAAAGTAGGTTTGAATCCTTTCCTTCTATGATTAAATTTCTTTTTTTTCTTATCCCTCCATTGCATCTGAAAATATTCTCTTCACTTTCCTTACTCGTACAGGTTCTTATCCTTTCTAATGTTTTTTGTCAAATTTCAAGGCTCATCATACTAAATATTTTCCTTATAAAATGATGGAAGTACTCTAAAAAACCTTTGTATCTTCACCTTCTCATCCTTGATAAACTCTACATGCTTAAGCAATCCCAAGAATTTATTTTCATATTCTCCCATGGTCATTCTTCCCAACCAGAGTTCAAAGAACTCTTGCACTTTCTTGTCATAGAAGTTATATGAAAGATACTCCTTCTAAAAATATCTCTTGAAATTATTCCACATAATTATACTCTTATAAATGTGCTCCACTTGCTTCAATTGATCCCACCATGTAACAGATTTTTTGTGCAAATGGTATGTATAAATTCTGGCTCCTAGATTAGAGGAGTAGTTTTCCAAGTGAGAGTGCTTCCTAATCCAAAGCAATGAGGATTCATCATCAACTTCCCTTTCTCTTTCACCATCAAAGGATGGTGGCTTAAGCTTCCTCAAATCTCCTTGAAACCTGTCCAATTAATGTTCTCTTCTTTGGTTCCTAATAGGAGACACTTCTAGACTACTTATGTAGTCTTTAGACATATAATTTTTTCTTGTTGATGAAGGAGGTGAGTGATGTCTATGAGTCCAACTAGCACTTCTTGAATGACCGACTCTTTTGTAGTTATTTATTATTTCTTGATGACTTTCTTCTTCCTCCCATCTTAAGTCTGGTCTATTATTTGATTGCCTCTGCAACTGATTTATGATTTGCATCATTTCAGCATTTATTTGATTTTTTTCTCTCATCATCTAGTCATTGTATTCTTTATAACTCTGTACTTCGATTCTAAATATTTTCACAGTCTCTATTAATGTTTATCGCTCTGCTCTACTCCTCTGTCTATTTGATTTTGTCTTTGCGTTACAAACACTGATATTGTGACCCTTGACTTCCCTATCACAGTTGAAGGCTCCCTCTCCTTCTTCCTTGTACCCAATATCAATTCTTATCTTGAAATTATATGTTTATATCCCCTAATTCTACAAAATGTGCAAGCAACCATTTTTTTAGAATCATCCATCTTATAGAAATTTTGTCAATTAATGCTACAAGTCCTTTTTCTACTTAATTCATGAAGCATTATATCATATTTCTCTTGATTATGATAACTTCAAGTTATTCTCCTCTGAATCATATTTCCAATGAATATTATCTTGCCTCAATATGATCTCTGAGTTGAAATTTATGGCTTCTTGAAAAAGCCACTTTTACCCCATTTGTACTCTTTCTCGATTGGTGTAATTTTATTGAAAAACTAACTTCTATCAACTGCAGAAGGAAATATGTAAGTAACCAGATAAAATTTTGTGTGACACATAGATAATAATAATGACAACAAATTCATAAATCTCTCATATTTGAATCCAATGCTCCAGTAAAAAACTGTAGCAATCTGGAATCTGCAACCTTGTCCTTTTTACAATTTTTTTCAGACTTAGAATTTTTAGCAAAACTGACTATCTCTCAATCTCTGCACTTCTGGAAAATTTTTATTACACCAAAGTTACTGGGTTTGATGAGTATATAAAATGTCGATTAAATAAAAATTTCCAGTTTTGTGATCTAGGGTCACTTTTCCTCCTTTGAAAATCTCAAAAATCCCCAAAAAGTGCCCCAGAATAGTGGATTTTGTCCTATTTCATCATCCCCATTCCAATGTCCTTATAATTTATTCATTTTCTTCATGGTTTATTTCCATATTTTATTTTTGGACTGTCTCCAAGGGTTTCAACTTAATATCTATCATTTCCAATGATACGGACCCGGATCTTTAAAAATCACTATTTTTCAATTTATGAAAAATCCAAGCAGAAATGGATAGTGGTCCTTTATGGAACTTTTATAGATCTCCTCTCTATGGAAAAAACCCAAAAGTTTCATCCCAATCCAACTTAATCTACTCCAGTTATTGAAAAAATAAGAAAATGGCTCATAGTCCTTCCTATATGGAAATTTGCTAACATGAATCGCGACCTGACAGTGACATGGAAGATGACATGGCATTGGACACCAAGATACCAACCAGTTGGGATACCACACTCAACTTTGATCCAACTCTCCTAAACGATTATGGTCCGATCTGATCTACCAAACATATCAGGCCATCGGGGCACCGATCCACACTACAACTTCGCAAACCACACTGCACCAACCATCGATCAATATGGACCCTCAAATATTTCTCTCTCATCCACTTCTTAAAATTCTTCAAGTATCCCATATTTTGGAGATCAACCAACCTGGGCACTGGGCAATCATGCCCCCATAAACCTTTAACATTGCATTCTCAAGTTGATATCTTGATTTGGTAGATTAGGATAACAGGAGATCAACCAACTAGGATGACTGGGGAATCAACCCACTAGGTAAAATTACACATCAAAATGCCTCAATCCCCTGACACAGTGAATTATATGACACCTTGTGCACACAATCTTGACATGACCTTCCACCTAGTGTGACACATGGCTACTAGGGCACCGACTCGCTAGCTAAACCTCCATACAATACGTAACTTTTGTCTGGTCTGACCATTGTCCCACCAGGGCATTGGGGAACTCGCCCATTGTGCTCAACTTCCATACAATTCTTAGCTCCAATCTAGTTCGACCATCGGGCCACCAACCCACTGAGGCATTGGGGCACTGACCCACTGAGTGCTTAATGTAAACTTCTATCCAACAAGGGGAGATCTGATGTCAGTCCAGTCCACCAGGCTAGAGGTCACCAGGCCAAAAGTATATATTACGTGTGGGATCTATAGGGTTCTGTGTCTCTTTCGTGCTTCATGCACAAGTCATAAAAAGATCCATATTGTTAATAAAATGTTCATGATAACCCTCTCCAATGCATGTAAAATAAAATAAATAATGCCCATCGCAGATCTATGATGAAAAACCATGCTACTGCTAGATCAACGACTCCTGAGTGCTTCCTCTCACATTAGCATTCGATGCTTCATTCTAATGCACATTCTAAGCATATCTTAGTATCATTTGAGTCCAGTAATTTTATCTCATTGAGGTGTATGGCCAAACCTATCACACTCTTCCTCTTTCCTCACATATTTGACACATGTATCAATAAAACCATTGCACACAACAACATCATATCCAATATATGATTTCTCGGCTAAAGCATGAACCAAATTTCCCATTCCAAGAGCTATTAACTACTACTTTCCCAAAGGATGGTAGCAAAATGGAAATGGGTTGACTTCATTGAGGTCTATAACAAATAATTTTCCCTCCAAAAGGAAACTCATCCAACTCACTTATGTTCTATAGCAGGTCCTTGAAGGCTCGGTGTTGTAAACCTACAACTTTGATGCCACTTTGTAATAAACCCAGAACAACAAACAAAAAAACAATTTTCTCTATGCTTTGATCTGAGTTGTACCCATTGGTCAAATACCTCTAAATTTGCCCTCTTGGGATGATTCAAAATTATGATACCAATTCATTAATAATAGAGAATGAAAGGAATACAATAAAAACACATGCATTAATAAATATTCATGCTACACTATAAAAGAAATAAACAATATTCCATGCACAACAATAACCAACAAGCATGCACATTTTAAATACATATATCAGAGATAATAATTAATGCATAATGGAAATAAACATACAAGCAGAGAAACACATGACAAAGAAAACTTATCCTTAATAAAACCAATCACTTATCTTTGATAAAACCAATCAATTATACATCAGATTAATTCTAAGGTGCAAGAGTAATCATCAATTATAGTCCATGGCGCTAAATAAATCTAAGTACTAAATCAATCATACATCAATATTATTTCCAAGGTGCATGAGAAATCTAATTTATTTAATCAATCATACATCAGCATGATGTTCATTGCAAAAGAGTAATCTAAAAACACAAGGCCAAATAACAAACCACGAGAGCAGTAAGTTCCTTGTGTCAGATAAGGATCTACTTCAAGTTATTACAAGCATGTTTGAGGTCAAGTCATTAAGTAAAGCATCCATTAATGATTCAAGTTCTATGTCTAGTAACCTCTACATAATTCAGCTATATCAACATAATTAAATAGAGGGGTTTTTTTGAACAATAATAAGAAATTAACCCTAATTTACATATCTCTTTTCTTTAAACCCATAAGGAATTCAATCATCGCAAGCCATATGTAAGGACTCTAAGCTACTTTACATATCCTATTAAGAGACATAAGAAGATTATCCACGATTATGCAATATATCAGATTTCTAAAGTTAACTTATATATTAATACATATAAAGGACGAGAAATCGAGTCTTCATAAGTAGAATGACAATAATTCAACAGCTTTCATCTCCACATAAGAGTAAATATATTAAACAACATCTAAAGAATTTCCACACTAAATTTCACATCCCCCTTACCCAATCAACACCTTGACGCATGATAAATGAAAGCCATCTACCTAGTTAATGATGATAATTATCAATCCATCCTAGACTATAACATTCACGATGGTATCCCCATCAAGCATTAAACATAATTTATGTCGAGAAGGGCCAAGATAAGGATACTTCTAGTAATTAAGGCTATCAAACCTCTATTCATTTAAATATTGGTGAATTAAAGCTTAATATCTTTTGAGGAAGTTAGCATCCCAACTCATCTGTTGTGTTGTCTTCTACCGGCATTGATAAAGTCCAAATCCTTTTTCATCATTCTTCATAGCGCAACCAAAAGTTAAATGCCTTCGTTCTACCAAGCCTGCCTTTCCTTTATTTTATTTATCATTTTCTTAAGAAAAAATTAACTCACTTTAATAAAAGAAAAACGCATAGGCTCATATATTAAATATTATAATGGTAATAAGACTTGACTAGGCACTAAAATTCCTTGAGGGTGTAAATCAGACAACGGTAAGTTTTCAGTCGACACAAGATGCCAATGAAGGTGCCCATGGAACAACCAAGAATTCCCTGGCAGGAAACACACGATGTTGGGTGAAAGAATATGGAGAGGGGTGCATTTAATCGCTGGAAAAAGAACACGTTGGAGGAATTGA
The DNA here is from genome assembly GCA_009831015.1 of Picea engelmannii. NCBI lineage: Eukaryota > Viridiplantae > Streptophyta > Pinopsida > Pinales > Pinaceae > Picea > Picea engelmannii. The sequence continues at coordinate 9,359 of ML860148.1, forward strand.
GCTAGAGGAAATTGCCTAAGGGAAGGATGCATGCAATTGATTGAAGAGACAGGTGTTGTCGGCGCAAAGCTACAGGGAGACACGCCCTATGGAAGAAAGAAAAATAGCTACATGAAAACATTAACTACAGGAAACCATTATCTACATGAATATTCCCTATGTAAGGTGCCCAAATTCGTTGGGAAAACGCAGGGTAAGCTTCAGAGATGGTTGAGCAAGGCCGAAGGGTAAGTTTCGGGCTCTGAAATAAATCGCTTGCCCAACACTGCAGATTGGGATCTAGAATGGCATTGTCCGTGGAAGAAATCTGCAAGGACTCCAACGAAAATCGAGGAAGAAGAGATAGCCTTCACAGATTCCCTTCCAAAAAATGCTAAAATTCAGATCCCCCTTACCTCACTTCCTGTATCACCATGCCTCTTGGAGGAAGGATTGTCTCCTCGAGCCAGCATTCTATTTGGAGAAGGGACAGTCATTCATGGGCCATCCATTCATTATTCAATGCCTCCATCCATCATATCGAGGGAGAAGAGTAATCTGGTTGCAAAGACACAAAGGCGCAACAACAATGCGCACCTCAACCAACCAAATTCAACTAGGAATTCTAAGGGTAGTTTCCATCTTAGGGTCGACTCCAAAATTCTATACTACAACTAACCCCACTTGCATATACAAGTTGTGGGTTGGCGCAATGGTAGAACGATTTAGACTTCGGGTTTCAATAGCTAACTACCACTTCTTGATTCAAACCAGAAAAATTTAAAATTCATCGCTGCCAAGAGTCGTGTCCAGAGGGTGATGAAGTCGACAGGTTCAAGAAAACAAAATTAACATTCCTCAGAGACAACGCCCAAGCAAGGGATTCAATTCCTTTGATTGGCAGCACCCTCTATGAATTTAAATTAAGAATTTCCAAGGTTGCACATTGTCCCAACGATCAAGGTTTTAGAATTTATAACCACTATCTCCTTGGGAGGCGTTGGAACTAAAAAGGGAAGGCAAGAGAGTCAATAAGGAGTCTCGTAAACTATACAAGGGAGGCAATGAAGGAATTTAAAATTTAAACAAAAACTGGAAGGTATCCAAGAAAGAAAATTTCCTACCCACACTCTCAATCATCCATAAGTGAAAATTTATTTGTCAAGGTTCAATACCAATTTTCGTAATCACCGCGACTACATAATAAATTTAAATATCATTATAATTTAACATCTTGAATAGAATTACCCCAACAATACTTATACAAAATGGGAATCTCATTGCAATTGAAGTCTTCAACAGAATACCATAGAAATACATATACAAATTTGAGTCTCATTGCAAATAAAATATTCAATCGAATACTCTAACAATACATGTATAAATTTAAATCTTACTACAATTAAAATATTCAACATGAATACCATAGTCGACATATTCAACAGGAATATCATAGTCGACGACGACGTAGATGAGATGTTATTCCATTAAGGTGTTTTGTCTCATCTCCAGCTTACCAATCATTGAGACTTTACTGATACCTCCCAGTCAATGTTAGGGGTAATCTCCTTCCCCTTAGCTGGCGAGCCATAAAATGGCCACACACACAACCAAAAATCCTATAACTCCCATCTCACCTCGTAAGATAAAACCACCACTCTCAATTAGGAGAACTCTTCATGGTCTGCCCCCAACTATAAGAGGTTATTATGTCTATCAACATAATTATATAAAAGTAATTTTATAAAACAATTTTTTTAATATTTTAATAAAATAAATTTATATATAAATATGATCTACTTAAAGTTGTTAATACGACCTGGAAGTATTACGTGTACATACATATTACGTAATAGGATATTTACATATTCTTTTCCCATACAACTCTAAATATTATAACATAAGGCTCCAATAAGAAAGGAAGATGGACAAACGAGCAGAAGACCCTATTTAAAGAAGGAAATGTAGCTTTTCAACATTGTGTGCCATTCTAAATACTTACCAATAAAGGAAAAACATGTTTGGTCATTCTAAAACCTTATCAATAAAGGAAAGACATGGCGTGTCATTCAAAAACCTTAGTTGGCAATTTTTTCCGAATTACTTGATAGATTGTTGAGATTGACTCTTGTGGTCGAGAAACATTACAATTCCTTACAATAAACTGGAAGTTTTCTGGCAACCATTTAATTCATGACAAATAAGAAGTTGAAGTTCTCTGGAAACCATTCAATTCATGACAAATAAGAAATTGAAGTCGATGACGAAACGTAACCTTACCAATAAACTAAATCTTGTTTGGCAATTTCCTTTCGAATGCGTTGTGAAATGCTCATCCATTATAAGAAGTGAGCGTAATCGCTATAATTGTATAATCCGTTGAAGAAGTGGCAGCTCAAATCCATATTAGTAAACTAAGGTACTGGATTAATGGAAGAGAAACGAGTAATCTCTAGAGATATTGATATGAATATGTTGGAGCAAAAGGGGAAACATGCTCTACATGCAGTAATTGTGTCGGCTCCTGCACAGGGTCATGTAAATGCTCTCATGAATTTGGCCCAGCAGTTGGCTATAACAGATATTTTTGTCACTTTCGTCTATACTGACTGGATACACAAACGCACGGTGGCAGCATCAAAGAAGTCGAAATCTGGTTTTTTGAGTGACAATCCTGAGTTCGAGCAGCAAGGACGGAGAATTCGATTTCTGTCTATTCCTGATGGTTTACCGCCTGGCCATGGTCGTACCTCCAACCTTGGTGAATTATTTGTTAACCTGCAAAAGTTAGGCCCCGCGTTGGAGGACCTTCTTAGAACCGCTGATAAAAGATCACCATCATTTCCACCCATCACGTTCATCGTCACAGACGCCTACATGTCCTGCATGGAGAAAGTCGCAAGCAATATGGGTGTGCCCGGGGTTATCTTCTAGCCTCTGTGTGCTGTTGCTTTCGTTTCTCAGTGCTACGCCAATTTCCTTGTTTCCGAAGGATTTATTCCTGTAAATGGTATGGTTCTCTGTTGCCTATCTGTATCGAAAATAGATTCTCTCAATGTGTTTTAGATAAATTAATTATAAAACTAGCACAGCTGCTAACTCGCGACGCGACTGGTGAACGCCGATAGGTGTTCACTGTTCACTGTGTTTAATTAGGACGCCAATAGGTGTCCGCTTCATTTTTTTTACTTGAATCAAAACAAAACTTTCTCAATGGGAATATCACTCGGGAGTTAAAGAATGAGTTAAGTTAACAATAACTAAATGCAATCCATCTAGGATGGTGTCCATTTTGAGAATTAATATTCATTAAGATCTAGAGTCTCAATAGTAGGCATGTAGTGTATCATAAGATAGTTTTGAGACTCAGAAGTTGAAGTACAACAATCAACAATATTATGCACAGACCTGATGTAAATAGTATTATCCATTTTGAGTAATAACTATTACTGCACAGAAAATTAGGGCTTTTAATTCTATTCTTCTGCACCAGAGTGAGAAAAAGTCGAATAGGCTCCTGGCCGACTGCTCAGGCAATAACTAGTCAAAACTCAGAAAGTCGCAGAAGTGGAAACCTTGTCTTTCAAAGGCCCGAGACTTCTGATACGGCTTTCGAAAAGTCACAAGAGTGGAAACCTTGTCTTTCAAAGGCCCGAGACTCTTGATACAGCTTTAAAAATTCTTTATAATATTTAGAAAAACAAATAACAGAGTGAGAGATCTGTTATCATACCCGGCATGAAAATGTGGTCATGGCTCTGATACCAATTTTAACTCAGAGACTTCCTCCGATGGAGAATGAAGCTTGAAGATGAATTGTGTTGTCTTTGTGCTTGCCCCTTCATCCGATCTCAAGTGATACAGAGGCTCGAAATCAGTTTGTGAACCCAGAGGAACCCTTATGTGAACCCAACAGGAGTACTTATGTGAACCCAACAGAAATCCTTATGTGAACTCAGCTAACGGCCTTATGTGAACCCAAGAAAAATCCTAGCATGAACCTTCAAACAGACCAACGCCCAAAACTTTCCTAAGCGGCCCCTTGCCTGGTGGGACTTACTACAGATGCTCCAAGACCTAAGTGAAATCCAGGTGACTTTTCTCTATGAACCTTATCTCCGTTCTCCAGTGAACTTCATCTATTTCTTCGAGTGAACTTTATCTCCTCTCGCCAGTGAACTTTATCTGTTCCTACCAGTGAACTTTCAGCACCAAAACTCCAGAACACAAAAAATTGGACTGAAAGACAAGCATAAATGACACAATTTTATCAAAACTTAGAGATAGCATGGGGAAACTAAAATATTTTATTTATCAGAGAGCCAGTATGGCATGGGTATTACAATATCTGAGCATAGAATGCTCGATTCTCACTCATACACACTAGAAATACACAAAGATCGACATAAGGGAGCTTAGAAGACTCAGACTCTAAAAACTTACTTGACTCTGACCTGCTTCCGAATGAACCCTCCTTCTCTTTTTATAACAAATTTTTGGAGAAGGGTATCATTATTCGAATCAGATCAAATCAAATCAAATCTACTTTGAGGATTTGGCGGTGGCAATCATGCAATATTCTTTCGACCAAATGTCTATCAAAGATTTACACCTAATGAGGAATCTTTGGAAATGTGGGTCAAACCATGCCAGAAGATAGAGAAGTACTCTAGGTTTCCAAGATGCCATTTATTACAAAGTGGAGTTTATGATGAAAACTCATGGAAAGAATGAAAATCCAACCTATGGAAAGTAACTGGCATTATTGTCAGCCAGTAAAACTCGAATAACTTTATTACAAAGTGGAATTTATGACATAAATCCATGGAAACCAACTGACACCACTGTCAGCCAGTAAGACTTAAACAACTTGCTACTCAACCGGTTGATCATAAAAATGATTAAAGCGATATGGGTCCCAATGTTGAGTGTAAATTTCTCTATACATCATTGGATCCTCTTCGCTGTCTTCATTTTGTTGTAGGACATATTTGGCACCGATAACCCATGGATGTTTTTCTTTTACAAAAATATTCCTGTATCCAGCATCAGATATTTGATCTAATTTTTTAACCCTGTTAGAGAGGGCAAGATGATGAAACATTTGTTCAGTTTTTATGACATCTGGATGTATAGAACTAGGATTCAAACCAAATTTCTTCCACCATTCTTCAAAGCAATCTGGTTCAGGAGTTGTATTTGCCTTGAAATGGTCAACAAACTTGATCATGCAATAATAATATTTATAACGATCATTCCATAAGAAAATATGATCCCACAAAGCTTTATACTGATGATAATTAATTTGGGAAAGAATTGTTGCAGGATCTTGTTGTGGCCATGAGAGTAATGTCCTCATTCTGTCTATTGAGAAATAGGAGTAATCAGGAGTTTGCCTTCATTGTTGTGTGGTTTGGCTCCAATATTTGCCAGGAATTAGCTCTTTCTGTATCAGATTCATATCTGATCCTGTATCAAATAGAGCATTAAGATAAAAAAATTCAGAGTTTATCTCAAGTTTAATTTTGACATGATATTTCTAAAATTTTATAGGCATGATCTTCATTGCACTCGATCCTCGAAGATGAGAAGAATTCTAAGATGGTGCTTCAAGAGGTGCATCTTCAAGTGGTGGAGGATATAATTCCATGTGTTCTTTCAAGAATTTTATTTCTTGGCGTGCCCAAGAATCTACTTTATAAGAATCTTCAGATTCTCCTTCATACTTCTCCAATCTAGCTCTTAATTCTGACACTTCTTTCTTAAGAGAACTTACTTCTCTGGCTAGATCAGTGAGAGAATTTTTTTGGATCTTTGCCTCCTTATTGTGTCTGATAAAAGATTTGGTATTTCTTTCAAAAGAAGCTTCCAGAAATAAAGGATTTTGTTCTCCTCTGTGAGCCATTTCTGGACCCTTTTGTTTTTGTTTAGCAGCTATTGTTTGTAAAAAAGATTCTAACAAGGAGTTATTCATGTCTCCTTTTGGTAATTCTTTTATTTGCGCTAGCATATGGGCTTCTTGGTCACCATTGCTATGATACATACAAATCTTTAGTTTTTCTCTAATCTTCTAAGAAGAGGATTCAAATGAAGAAGACAATGAGTCTTCACATGAACAAAAAATTGGATTTTTGCACATACATTGATTATTTAAAAACACTTATTCCTCTGAACTATAATCAAAGTCAGAAGTTTCTGTGGAGTCAGAGAAACATCCCTATTGAAGTAAATGAACTTATTCCCTTTTGATATTATGAAAGGGATGGCTAGGGAAATGATTAGTCTGGTGACCGTTTGCCCCACATCTATTACAGTGTATTTTATGCACCATCTGTTGGGATGATTCTGCATTGGCCTTTTGTTCAGAATATTTTCCCTTGTTTATCCTGGACTGTTTTCCTTCTGGACATGAGCTTGCAACATGTCAATTTTTTTCCACAGAGCCAACACTGGATTTGTTGTTTGGCTTGATGTGAATATGTTCTGAGCTTGATGTCTTCTGGCTCGTAGTAATGAGTTTTTTGTTTGAATCTGCCCCTTTTCTTTTGTTTGAATGCTTTGAATTTCTTTCTTTTCTTTCTTTGGTCTGTGAGATAAAGATCATATTTTTCACAGATAGTTTTTTTGTCTGGCAGGTGAGACAATTTGTCTACAGACTTGTTGACTTTCATATTGACACACAATCCTATCAAGGCTTTGGTGATGAGAGAGTAGATTTCTCCCCAAGTATAGACTTCGTATGGCATTTTGAATACTTCCTGCATTTTCAAGTATATTACAAACTTTCTTGGGAGAGTTTCCAAATAGACTTGTTTGCATAACAGGTTTTGACTATCTTTGACTTCAAAGATTCTTTGGGTCCAATCTCTGTGGAACTCTTCATAGTCAGACATTTTTCTGCACTTAGTATTCATCAATATTATTTCATGCTTGTCTTCTAGTTCCTCTTCAGTTCCACACCAGTGTTCTAATATTAGAGTTATGAGGGATCCTATCATGTTATTTTGGGGAGTCTCGTTTAGATGGTAAACAATGTCCCCTTGTTCATCTTTTAGGACTTCATCTTCCATCTTTGAAATCATGATGGGTGAAGAGGTTACTTCCCACCATTTACTTAGTGTTCATGTGAAACACTAGATGATGGATTTACAGGCTTCTGTTTCACTCTTTCCTTTCATGCACATTACTTTGTATGAAACATACATCTTGTCTATCATCTGGCGAATCTGTCCAATAGATAGATTATCAATATTCCATTCATAAAACCAGTCTTGAGCAAAAGTCTGATTTTCTGGCATTTTACCTTTTCCCATCAAATCTGGAGCAGGTGGCCTACTTGTATGGTGTGGGATGTCTTCATAAGATTGTTTCTGAATAGAGACCAAGGACAATTTTTTTGTGGAAGAAGACTCTGGAGTTTCTTCTTCTTCTTTTTCTTTTGGAAAATGTAGGGGAAATTTCTTTACTCTTCTTTTCTCGGAAGCTTTATATATAGGAGAAATAATAGAAATTGGAGCATGTGGAAGAATAAAGGATGGAGGAATGGGCTTATCTATTTTGATATTATTTCCTTTGATTTCTGACAAGTTTTTTCCCATTGTGGAAAAGGCTTCCCCTAGCCCTACCATCAATTCTTCATGATCTTTTGTAGATTCTTCTGTCTTATGGAGAACTACATATTGAGTCTCTCCAACTTTGTCACTAATATCTGCAACCTTGTTATTTATTTGATTCACCAATTGGACTATGGTATTCGTGGAGACTTGCAAGTCTTGTATATGTCCTTTTCTTGCATAGTCATTTGTTACAAATGTATGAGTGGTCATTCCTCTTAAGGCAGTATTTGTCCAGTTCACTTGTTCATAAAGTGATTGGACTCTTTTTCAACACCCAAAATTTGGGCTTCTTCAGCAAGCATTAATGGGATAGTTTTGACCTGTTTGTTGTTGTCTTCAAGGATAATTCATTTAAAGGTGGAAAAGTGGATGTAGATTCTACTGTTTTTCCCTCAAGATTTTTCCATTCATGTCTGGAAGGGGACTCTTTTCCACTTTCTAACATCTGGATTGAAAGATTCTGGGATTTCTTTTTCCATTCATAAAAAGAAATCCATAAATTATTTTTAGATATAAAATGTTGCCAATCTTGTGACAGGCTTGCTTTTTCTTTATCTGAAGAAGACATGTTAAACTCACATGTTTCTGGGTGAGTGAACGAATCCCAATTCAGCATTTTCTTTATCCAGACTTCTTCTATAGTACCTTTGGGACAACCAATCATAATAGAATGAAATTTGTGGATTTCATCAATGGATTGTCTTTGGATAGATGATGGCAAAGGATTTGAGAAACGACAGTCAGGAATAACCTGATCACATTGTTCGATGTATCCTAAGCCATACTTTGGTTTCCCTGGAGGTCTCATTCCTTTATAAACATCTTGAAGTCTAGGATCTAGAGTCTCAATAGTAGGCATGCAGTGTATCATAAGATAGTTTTGAGACTCAGAAGTACAACAATCAACAGTATTATGCACAGACCTGATGTAAATAGTATTATCCATTTTCAGTAATAAATATTACTGCACAGAAAAGAAGGACTTTTAATTCTATTCTTCTGCACCGGAGTGAGAAAAAGTCAAATAGGCTCCTGGCCGACTGCTCAGGCAATAACTAGTCAAAACTCAGAAAGTCGTAGAAGTGGAAACCTTGTCTTTCAAAGGCCCGAGAGTTGTGATACGGCTTTTAGAAAGTCACAAGAATGGAAACCTTGTCTTTTAAAGGCCCGAGACTCTTGATACGGCTTTCAAAATTCTTTATAATATTTAGAAAAACAAATAATAGAGTGAGAGATCTGTTATCATACCCGACACGAAAATGTGGTCATGGATTTGATACCAATTTTAACTCAGAGACTTCCTCTGATGGAGAATGAAGCTTGAAGATGAATTGTGTTGTCTTTGTTCTTGGCCCTTCATCTGATCTCAAGCGATACATAGGTTTGAAAGTAGTCTGCGAACATAGAGGAACCCTTATGTGAACCCAGCAGGAGTACTTATGTGAACCCAACAAAAATCCTTATGTGAACCCAGCTAATGGCCTTATGTGAACCCAAGAAAAATCCCAGCATGAACCTTCAAACAACCCAACGCCTAAAACTGCCCTAAGTGGCCCCTTTCCTGGCGGGACTTACTACATACACTACAGGACCTAAGTGAACTCTAGGTGACTTTTCTCAGTGAACCTTATCTTCGTTCTCCAGTGAACTTTATCTCCTCTCGCCAGTGAACTTTATTTGTTCCTACCAGTGAACTTTCAGCATGAGGCTTCCTCTAACGGAGAATGAAGCTTGAAGATGAATTGTGTTGTCTTTGTGCTTGGCCCTTCATCTGCTCTCAAGCAATACAGAGGTTTGAAAGTAGTCCGCGAACCCAGAGGAACCCTTATGTGAACCCAGCAGGAGTACTTATGTGAACCCAGCAGAAATCCTTATGTGAACCTAGCTAACGACCTTATGTGAACCCAAGAAAAATCCCAGCATGAACCTTCAAACAACCCAACGCCCAAAACTGCCCTAAGTGGCCCCTTGCCTGGCGGAACTTACTACAGACGCTCCAGGACCTAAGTGAACTCTAGGTGACTTTTCTCAGTGAACCTTATCTCCGTTCTCCAGTGAACTTTATCTATTTCTTCCAGTGAACTTTATCTCCTCTCGCTAGTGAACTTTATCTGTTCCTACCAGTGAACTTTCAACACCAAATATTAGCTTAATTATTCATAAAAGAAATGATATAAATTATTTTCATTAAAGATTCATATGTGTATTGGTCGTAGTCAAGTAATTTTTTAGAGTCTGAGTCTTCTAAGCTCCCTTCTGTTGAGTTTTGTCTCTTTCTAGTGTGTATGAGTGAAAATCGAGCATTATGTGCTCAGATATTGTAATACCCATGCCATATTGGCTCTCTGATCAATAAAATATTTCAGCTTTCGCATGCTATCTCTAAGTTTTGATAAAATTGTGTCATTTATGCTTGTCTTTCAATCTGATTTTTCATGTTCTGGAGTTTTGGTGCTGAAAGTTCACTGGTAGGAACAGGTAAAGTTCACTGGCGAGAGGAGATAAAGTTCACTGGAAGAAATAGATAAAGTTCACTAGAGAACGGAGACAAGGTTCACTGAGAAAAGTCACTTGGAGTTCACTTAGGTCCTGGAGCATCTGTAGTAAGTCCCATCAGGCAAGGGGCCGCTTAGGGCAGTTTTGGGCGTTGGGTTGTTTGAAGGTTCATGCTGGGATTTTTATTGGGTTCACATAAGGTCATTAGCTGGGTTCACATAATGATTTATGTTGGGTTCACATAAGTACTCCTGCTGGGTTCACATAAGTACTCCTGCTGGGTTCACATAAGGGTTCATCTGGGTTCGCAGACTGCTTTCGAACCTCTATATCGCTTGAGATTGGACGAAGGGCCAAGAACAAAGACAACACAATTCATATTCAAGCTTCATTCTCCATTGGAGGAAGCCTCTGAGTTAAAATTGGTATTAGAGCCATGACCACATTTTCGTGTCGGGTATGATAACAAATCTCTCACTCTGTTATTTGTTTTTCTAAATATTATAAATAATTTTAAAAGTTGTATCAAGAGTCTCAGGCCTTTGAAAGACAAGGTTTCCACTCTTGTGACTTTTCGAAAGCCGTATCAGAAGTCTCGGGCCTTTGAAAGACAAGGTTTCCACTTCTGCGACTTTCTGATTTTGGACTAGTTATTGCTTGAGCAGTCAGCCAGGAGCCTATTCGAATTTTTCTCACTCTGGTGCAAAAGAATTGAATTAAAAGCCCTTCTTTTCTGTGCAGTAATAGTTATCACTCATTATGGATAAATCTATGTCTATTAGAGAAATACAAAACATAGAAGAAGAAAGTACCTCAGGAAGAACTTATACAAGTGGTCTTGATTCTATGTTTGCTGATAATAAACTCTGTAGTTAATATCATGCAAGTATTGAAGAAATAGAGACTCAACCACAAGCTGCATGGAAACCCGTCTTTACATTTTCCAAACAATGATTATGACTATACCCACTACAAAGCCCTATGGTGGGATTTTATCTAATCAGAAAACCTCCTTACATTAGTCAAATTTGGAAATGTTAACACTTCAAGAATGGGAAGACCTCCAAACTGGATGGCTGAATGGTGGAAAGATTTTTTCCTAAATAAAAGTGCAATAGATCCAACCATTTTTACTTCGACATGCACTCTTTTCTCCCCTTTGCAAAATCTTCAAAGTCTTTTCCAAAATGGACGCAATGAAGGAGAAATTCTTTGCCACTTCATTCTAAATCATTTCCAATGGGTAACAAAGGTTAAGACTGGTGTACAGTTTATAAATGACCAACCATTTATAACAAAGAAGGTCTACAACAAAATGTGGGACACACTGACTTTTGAAGAAATATTTCATACTCATATTGAAAATGACTAAAGCAAAATGTCAGTCGGTTTCCGTGGATTTATGTCATAAATTCCACTTTGTAATTATTCGTGTCTTACTGGCCGACAGTGGTGCCATCTGTTTTCCGTGGGTTTTCATCATAAATTCCACTTTGTAATAAATGGCATCTTGGAAACCTAGAGCACTTCTCTAGCTTTTGGCGTGGTTTGACCCGCATTTCCAAAGATTCCTCATTAGGTGTAAATCTTTGATAGACATTTGGTCGGAAGAATCTTGCACGATTGCCACCCCAAAATCCTTAAAGTAGATTTGATTTGATTTGATCTGATCTGAATAATGATACCCTTCTCCAAAAATTTGTTATAAAAAGAGAAGGTTCATTCGGAAGTGGGTCGGAGTCAAGTAAGATTTTAGAGTCTGAGTCTTCTAAGCTCCCTTATGTCAAGCTTTGTGTCTTTCTAGTGTGTATGAGTGAGAATCGAGCATTCTGTGCTCAGATATTGTAATACCCATGCCATACTGATAAATAAAATATTTCAGCTTCCGCATGCTATCTCTAAGTTTTGATAAAATTGTGTCATTTATGCTTGTCTTTCAATCTGATTTTTCATTTTCTGGAGTTTTGGTGTTGAAAGTTCACTGGTAGGAACAGATAAAGTTTACTGGTGAGAGGAGATAAAGTTCACTGGAAGAAATAGATAAAGTTCATTGGAGAACAGAGATAAGGTTCACTAAGAAAAGTCACCTAGAGTTCACTTAGGTCCTGGAGCATCTGTAGTATGTCCCGCCAGGCAAGGGGACGCTTAGAAAAGTTTTGGGCATTGGGTTCTTTGAAGGTTCATGCTGGGATTTTTCTTGGGTTCACATAAGGCCGTTAGGTGGGTTCACATAAGGATTTCTGCTGGGTTCACATAAGTACTCCTATTGGGTTCACATAAGGGTTCCTCTGGGTTTGCAAACTGCTTTCGAACTTCTGTATCGCTTGAAATCGGACGAAGGGCCAATCATTCCATAAGAAAATATGATCCCACATAGCTTTATACTGATGATAATTAATTTGCAAAAGAATTGCTGCAGGATCTTGTTGTGGCCATGAGAGTAATGTCCTCATTCCGTTTATTGAGAAATAGGAGTAATCAGGAGTTTGCCTCCATTGTTGTGTGGTTTGGCAAAACCATCTTTTGAAAGGAGATCTTATCCTGGTTATATCTCCCATTTCAATTAGCTTTTCTCTGGCAACAATGGTAGATGCCTGATGCATTCTTCCTATTTGTTGTTGTGGTGGAATCACATAAATGCTTGAATTTGAAGAAAATCCTAGCAATCCAAATTCTATGCCTTCAGACCATATGAGTTCCCAATGTGGAGCCCACTGCTGTGAATAAGATTCCCAGTCAAGGTTGTCATCAATATATTCTGTTACTGGTCTATTATTGAGATCATCCCAGGTGTTTATAATAACCAAGACTTTAGAATAATAGGCAATTTGTGCTTGAGTTGTTGATATGTAGGATAGGATTTTCCTTACCGGTATACATCCCTGAATGCTTGGTATTGTGATAAAATACCCTGGATTTCCCTGTTCATCAATTGCAGAGCCATGTGGTTCAACTGCTGATAAAAATGGTGCTCCTAGAATGCAATCAACTGGCAAATCAGCGAACAAAAATCTCATTCCCAAAGCATATTGTTCAAACCATAGAATACCTTTGGAAATTTCATAGTCAAGATTTGTAGAGATATTCCCTAGTCCAATAGCAGAGTAATTACTAGGGAGCCAATATTTTCTAGGAAATAGCTCTTTCTGTATCAGATTCATATCTGATCCTGTATCAATTAGAGCATTAAGATAAAAAAATTCAGAGTTTATCTCAAGTTTAATTTTGACATGATATTTCTAAAATTTTATAGGCATGATCTTGATTTCACTCAATCCTTGAAGATGAGCAGAATTCTAAGATGGTGCTTCAATAGGTGCATCTTCAAGAGGTGGAGGATATAATTCCATGTGTTCTTTCAAGAATTTTATTTCCTGGCATGCCCAAGAATCTACTTTATAAGAATCTTCAGATTCTCCTTCATACTCCTCCAATCTAGCTCTTAATTCTGACACTTCTTTCTTAAGAGAACTTACTTCTCTCGCTAGATCAGTGAGAGAAATGTTTTGGATATTTGCCTCCTTATTGTGTCTGATAAAAGATTTGGTATTTCTTTCAAAAGAGGCTTCTAGAAATAAAGGCTTTTGTTCTCCTCTGTGAGCCATTTCTGGACCCTTTTGTTTTTTTCCAGCAGCTATTGTTTTTAAAAAAGATTTGAACAAGGAGTTCTTCATGTCTCCTTCTGGTAATGCTTTTATTTGCGCTAGCATCTGGGCTTCTTGGTCACTAGTGCTATGATACATACAAATCTTTAGTTTTTCTCTAATCTTTTGAGAAGAGGATTCAGATGAAGAAGACAATGGGTCTTCACATGAACAAAAAATTGGATTTTTGCACATACACTGATTATTTAAAAGCACTTCTTCTTCTGAACTATAATCAAAGTCAGAAGTTTCTGTGGAGTCAGAGCAACATTCCTGTTGAAGTAAATGAACTTCTTCCCTTTTGATATTATGAAAGGGATGGCTAGGGCAATGATTAGTCTGGTGATCGTTTGCCCCACATCTATTACAGTGTATTTTATGCACCATCTGTTGGGATGATTCTGCATTGGCCTTTTGATGGGCTTCTTTGGCCTTTTGTTCAGAATATTTTCCCTTGTTTATCCTGGACTATTTTCCTTCTGGACATGAGCTTCCAACATGTCCATTTTTTTCCACAGAGCCAACACTGGATTTGTTGTTTGGCCTGATGTGAATATGTTCTGAGCTTGATGTCTTCTGGCTCATAGTAATGATTTTTTTGTTTGAATCTGCCCCTTTTCTTTTGTTTGAATGATTTGAATTTCTTTCTTTTCTCTCTTTAGTCTGTGAGATAAAGACCATATTTTTCATAGATAGTTTTGTTGTCTAGGAGGTGAGACAATTTGTCTACAGACTTGTGGACTTTCATATTGACACACAATCCTATCAATGCTTTGGTGATGAGAGAGTAGATTTCTCCCAAGTATAGACTTCGTATGGCATTTTGAATACTTCTTGCATTTTCAAGTATTCTACAAACTTTCTTGGGAGGGCTGCCAAATAGACATTGTTTACCATCTAAACGGGACTCCCCAAAATAACATGATAGGAGCCCTCACAACTCTAATCTTAGAACACTAGTGTGGAACTGAAGAGGAACTAGCAGACAAGCATGAAATAGTATTGATGAATACTAAGTGCAGACAAGCGAGTTTAAAGCCCCGCAGTAAAATAATAAAAGAACCCCCGTGCATTAAATAATTGTTTTTTTTTTGTAATTTTATTTATTTGAACTTTTTGAAATTAAAGATATCATACATCTAACAAACCTAACAACATAGTAAATATGTTCCTGATTACTCTAGTTACAATTATTTGAAGTTACAATAGGATACATCTAACAAACCAACCGACACAGTAAAAGCTCCTGATTACTTTAATGCAATTCAGTATGAAAGCCTGAAAATGAAAGATTGAACGGCCATTCATAGTTTCAATTTTGTTTCACTCTTCCTATAGATCCTGAATTATTTCATTCAATTGTTTTCATTTGATCTGTAAAAACAATAACCATAGTTGTGTTTCTATCTTCTTCAGTAAGCGAAGCTAAAAATCCAGAAAAATTCATCACTTGTCTTCCCGGCAACATCCCACCATTGAAGCCAATCGACCTGTTATCCTTCTGTCGCGTTCAGGATCCATCCGACATTCTTTTCGATGCCTTTCTGCATGAAGCACAGAAGCAAAGTAAAGGGGACTACATACTCGTGAACACGTTTGAGGAGCTCGAAGGGAAGGACGCAGTAACAGCGTCCTGCTCTGGCCATAGGACCTCTTTCTCTTCCCAATTTTTTAGAAGGGCGGGCTTCGGGCTGTAGTCTGTGGGAGGAGGAGGAGAGCTGCCTGTCATGGCTGGATATGCAACAGCCGGGATCAGTTATATACGTTTCATTTGGGAGCATCGCTGTAAAATCATTGAAACAGCTCGAGCAGCTGGCGCTAGGGCTAGAGGGCAGCGGGCAACCTTTCTTGTGGGTTCTCCGGTTGGATATCACAGAAGGCCAGACTGCTATTTTACCAGAGGGCTT
>WSFP011408693.1:0-25000 GCA_009831015.1 Picea engelmannii
ATTTATTGTGTTCTCGATGTGTGTGGATATAGCTAAGCTTTTGGAAAGTATGCTGAAAATTCCTAATTCTGTCTTTCCAGGCAAGAAGTGAGACAACTTGAAGGTCACCTCTATTGCTCAGCCATTCTATAACAATGTTGGAGTCCCCGACAACTTGGAGGACATTGATGTGGAGTTTAGAAGCCAGAGAAAGTGTGGCCCAGGCACCTAAGAGTTCTGCCCTGGTATTGGTGCCTGGGCCATAGTTATAAGTCCATTTATATAAGGTGTTCTGGGAAAGTTTTATTAATCCACCAACTCCACTCCGAATGCCATTTGCAAAAGATGCCCCATCAAACCAACCTATAGGAATGCCTTCAAGCGCTGGTTTTTGTTTGATGCAAGGGGGCCTCGACTTGTTAGTATGTGTGTCGATCCAAGAGAAATAGAGGCCAAGTGCTTTGTAAGCTGTTGCGTTTGTTGATGGGTGGGCGTTTTCAAAAATAGCTAGGTTTCTTTCTAGCCAAATTGTCCAACAAATGAATGGTGGAAGATATCTGTGTATTTTATCTAACCGAGTCCATGAATCAAAGCATGCTGCTAGTGTAATTCCATCCTAGGAAAAGTGAGTTTTGAGTGCCAATGCTGTGGTTTTCCAGACCTGTAATATGTATGTTTACTTTTTTTAGTAAGCTGATTGCTGATTTTTTATTTGACTTTAAACCTCAAATAATCCAAATCACACTTTTATACTTAATTTTTTTTTAACAGTAATAAATATTTTGTATTCATAGAAGTACTGATGTAAAAAAAAAAAGGGCAGCAGATGATTACTTGGTTTCAGTACTGATCTTGCAACAAAAGTTTGCTTCTGCTATAATGCCTACTAGCATATCTGATAAAAGAGCCTTGACTAAACTGTGATTTACATTGCATAAAAACAAAGATGCAAAAGCTAGAATCTTAAATCTAATTCTATGGCTCTTTGAGAGTCGGTATCTTTTAAAAAGAGCCAAGAATCCTGCTGCATAGATACGCAAACAAGAGCGTTGGTGGAGCTTGCAGAGCTTTGAGTATTCTCACCATCCAAGCATTGCCCGAGGTCCTAATTTTCTTGCCTTAATTTGACCAGCTCCTCACCTTGGGCTGTCAAAGTCTCAAAGATGAAATGCATTTCCTGGTCCCTTCTATTCTTGATTTTTTTGCTTGAGGGAGGTGACTTGTTCTTCAATCTAATCAAGATGTTTGTTAAAAGAGGAGAGCCTTCTTTCATCCATAGAAGAAACCCCCTATGAAACTCTGGGCCACATGGGAATCTGGCATGGGGTCGACATAATACAAATAGAAAATGGATATGTAGCTTTACATTTTGGATATCTAGCTATGACCACCCTTAATTGTTTTGTATTACAAATTTTTTGAGTTTAATCACATTTTTTCAAATATAATTTATACTCTTTATTGCGAGAAAAACAATTCACAAATAAATTTAAATAAACATGAAAATAAATCATAAATATTTTCTCTAATATTTCAATGGCATTATCTACTTCTAAAATTTTCTTCCATTTTATTTAATTTTGTATTCGAGTCTTAATCAATGCATTTTTAGGGCATTCCTATGTACTTTTTAAGGGTTTTACATTCAATAGCTTAATACTTGACCTAATATATTAATTTTTCTTAATGAACTAAAGAATACCCAAAATGAAAAAGAAAGAGAGAATGAGGTCTGGAAAGGCTTTCTTGTCACGAAGTATACCTATTTACTTGAATACGAAGTATACTTATTTACTTTGAGGAAAAATAATAGGGTTGTGATAAAATGAAGAGTTGGTCTTTATGGTAAGGTAAATTCTTTCTAGTGACCGAAAACACTTTTTTTCTTCCCCTCAATTCTTAATAATGTAAGGAAGTGATAACCATTCATGTAGCAAGTGATAATATGATTTTTGATAATGATGCTATTATATATATATATATATATATATATATATAATTATGTTTTAGCAGACAATGCTGCTATTAGATATGTTATTATGCTTTTCTGTTTATTGACCAACTTGCTTGTTTTGTTTAACTGAGTTGGTCTTTATGGTAAGGTCAATCCTTTGACAATGATGCTATTAGTCTTTGTTGTAGGCATAACGAAACTATAACGATCTATAATTTGTTGACCTCACATTAGTTTGTTCTTTGACCATAAATATTTGCATAATATCTATTGTTAGAGTTAGGGAACTAAAAACATTGAATTTTATATAATAAAAAGTACCATATATGTAGTGACCCGATTGGATAACAGATTGGAGGTCTTATTTCCGGCTTCACTATTCCCAATGTTTTATATGTTAGCATATCCAAACTTTTTCATCGTCTACAGTCTTTTTGAATTGTATATTTTTCTTATGCATTGCTTGAAGGTGGATTAATGCTAGCATTAGTTCGAATGTTTGTCTTAGCATTTTTTTGTTGCCATTGTCTTAGATCATATACAATGCTTTTTTTATTTGTACTAATCATATTGAAATGTTTAGATATCCAAGCTTTATAGTGATCGATAATTCCAAAGTTTATAACGTCGTTGCCGAATGTATTTGTATTGAAATGTATTGACACTTTTTTTGAGGTGCTTGAATAGACCTGATAGCTTAAATGTTTACATGACGCGAGGTCCTCCAACAGGACCGACGGCTTAAATGTTTGCATACCGCGAGGTCCTTAGACAACCTGACAACCTTAAATGTTTATCTAAATACGCTTCTCGAAGTACAGTTTTCCTCGAAATTTTCCATACAATGTTGCAGTGATTTTGCACAATATTATTGTCCACCGCCATTGAATAAGCATTGTATCTTTCATCCTTCTTCTAGCCTTGCAATGCAATTTCGTCATCGTTGAAGCTACACACATTGTTTATTGGTTCAGTGAGTGCTTCTTCTTTGTTGGTTCATCGATTGCTGCTTGTTGTTGTTGTTTGGTTCACAATTCAACCCACGCTTCTGTCTTTCATCGTTTCAGAGTAAGTTTCCAACCATAGTTTCATTTTCTATTCCTTCTTTGTTGTTCAATGTTTGCAGTTTGCAAGTAATAATGTTTGATTATTTCTACTGGCATGCTCGTCGTATGTTTCCGGTTCCTTCTGTGCTTCGGCTGCAATTTCGTAATCGTTGGAGATACATATGTTTTTTAATGGTTCGATGGTTGTTGCTTGTTCGTTGGTTTGTCGGTCGCTGGTTGTGTTTGTTTGGCTTAATTTTACGCTTTGGGGCCCTGGGGCTGCAGTTGGGCATGTTCGTGCTTTCTCGCTCGTTTGGTGCTTACTGTTTTCTTTTGTTTGATTCGGCTTTGTAGGGTTGGGGTCCTGCGTCGGTAGTTGGAGCTGTTTTTGTTTTTTGTATTATTATTGTTTTTTGGGCGCTTTACGGTGTTAAGCCCCTGCACCCACAGGTGGACATGCAGTTGTGTTAGTTGACCTGTCTTGCGAGGTTGATATCTGTTCTGCTGTGAGATTTTGCTGGTGCTTCGGTGTTGACATGATAGAAAATAGTTGCATGAAAAAATAGTTCGAGAAGTACATGTGAAATTGCAATATCCTCTGTTTTTTTGTTAAAATAAAACATATACAGGCTGCATTTATAAACCATGTATGGTGAAATGTGCCCATATGACAATGCATGTTGCTTATCCTCTACACAGACTGGTGTGCTCACGATACAATTTTTCTTGTACTTGAGATATTATATGTACAACAAAGATTCTACAAAATTATATTTGCATGTCTGGAACCATATTTGGGTAGTTTGCCCCGGAAAACCAAAATCTTGTATCGTGGGCACAACAGTCTGTGTAGAGGATCAAGAACATGTATTTCCATTGGTGGAAGCACATCTCGATATTTTTCCACGGAAAAACAAAATTCGTTTAGCTGCGGCCATGCAATTTCGTAATATTTTGTGGCTTGTAATATATTTTGGGCAGGGAAAAAAATTACATATTTACAACTATGGATGGAGAAGCACAAAGGTTCATGTTTCTGCCTATCTTCTAGTCTATTCGTTGAGTCTCGTTTACTGTATGTACATATTACTTGTTCTTCGGTGCATACCAACTTCCATTCATGTTCATTGTATTTTGTGCATTCCCACATTCAAACAAACAGAATAGCTGGAGAAAACGACGGAGTCTTGACTGCATCGATTGAAGAGGAGATAGAAAGGTGCATGCTTGCCTATATTTTAGACTATTCCCCGAGTCTCTTTTACTGTATGTACATATTACTTGTTCTCCGGTGCATACTAGTTTCCATTCATGTTCATTGTATTTTGTGCGTTCCCACATTCAAATAAACAAAATAGTTGGAGAAAACGACGGAGTCTTGACTGCATCAGTTGAAGAGGAGATAGAAAGGTGCATGCTTGTACTATTATTTCATATTGCGTTGTTTTGTATTTCATTTATTGTCTATATATGTGTTCACCTAGTTTATTGTATGTAGATGTTGCGTACCTTCCTACATAATAACTTATCTTCATTACATGTCTTCCTGCATACTAGCCTAGTTCATGTGCGTTGTATTTTCCCTGCATTGCTACATTTAAACAAACAAAATGGATGGAGAGGACGATGGACTCTTTGGCGTGAATGTAGATGAGGAATTACAGAGGTGGATACCTGTACTCTTATTTCATATTCCAGTGTTCATTTTTTCATTTACTGTCTGTTAATTTGTTGTGCTTGTTCTGCTGCTTTGCACCTTTTTTTATTTTTTCTTTGTTATTTTATTCCTTCAAATATAATATCTTTTTGCGTATTCTCATGTGAATCGTATTCTATTTGTTGTTACACTAGAATAAATAGAACTGTTTCTCTTTCTTTTACATGTATGTCTTCATACTAACTTGCCTTCATGTTTTTTTCATATTCGACGTTGCTACCTTGGAAGAAACAAGTTGGTTGGACAGGAAGATGAATTGTTCTGTGCAACAACAGAGGGTTCTGTGGTACATTCTTCGAAAAGGTATACCAACTGTGCTGGTAAATTAAATATACAAACTGGGTGGGGGCATATAATATTAGACTAGAAAACGATGGCTTGGCAACAATGGGCCTTTTTTCCCTCCCTATTTCTACTTTTTCCATTTTGTATTGTCCCTTTTGTTTTCTAATTGATCTGCTTAGTGGTCTTTCCGAAAATGCCTTGGTTTGTCAGTTGGCAGATGAACGGTTTCACATGTATGGTCACACTTCTACCTTATTCCATACCCACTTTGTCGATTGTGGGTGCTGGGCTGGCGGGTTCAAGATTGCTCCTCTGGCTTCTGGGGGTCCATGATATACAGATTGGCTGTGGTGCCCCGCCCTCACGCCCTGTTTACTGTTACACATTTTTCCAGTAAAAAAAATCAGATGCATACAATTTTACGCTTGTTTAGTCCTTCTGATGGAAAATATACAATGCATATTCTTGTTATAATTATTTTGTAGTAGTCACCATTTTAATAAAAAAAAATGAAGAGAATGGGGATAAAGATCTTATTTCCCCAAAACATACCTCCTCACTTAATAGGCACATGATGATTCAAATAATTTACACATGGTTTAAAAAGAATGCATTAGGTGACCTTATTTAGTCCTTCTGATGTTCATCTGCACATGCTTGCATCAGAAAAAGTTGGACTAGCGAAATGGCCATGAGTAGTCAGTCATCCCAGACATCAACAAATCGATAAGGCCAAAGGTAAATATGCATACGCTCTGCTCCTAGTGTGTTTACCAAACAAATATCCTCGACTATTTATTCATCTATGGCATGGTGAATATGTTGATGTCATTTGCAATACATGGTTTTCAATTCACAAGAAGCATCAACAAGTACAAGCGAGACGCCGAACATAGCGCAGGTTCCGCAGACTAAGTGGTGTGGTTGCAAAAATCTGGCTCCATAGTTCATCGAAGCTATGCGTGTACTTGTAGATTTATGCCAGTGAAAGAAGAACACAAAAAAAATAAAAAAATGCACACTACCATTCACTTTAGTTTTCCTGTTAAAAAATTGTTACCAGGTGTAGAGTTGTAACACCCAAAGTACTATCAATAGAGGGATTTAACAATCACCGAACTGGACAAGTCTTCGAAAGGGACATAATGGTCGTCTATAACACCTACTTGGACAAGGCAAAGAAAACTAGATCCATTATGTGTGCTGGCATGACTGACAAGGAGGCCATGATGACAGTGACACTGACTATTCCTACACAACTTGTGCAGAAACATGCAGAAAAGATATTGCCTGGTAATGGGATATCCATTACAAATTTTAATATATTTCCCAAAATAGTATACGTCCGTGGTGATTGTGATCGGATTATTTCGCTCAACGAAACAAGTATTGTGGAAAAAATTCTCGCTGTTTGTTCAGAATATCGTTTCATCCCAGACGCGACTATCAACCAGCTTGCACATAACAGTGATATTTACCCAATCAGAACCATTGGCGCAACTGTCACACTGGCGAGAAAACTTGGCTCGCAACACATTCTCCATATAAAGGATGGAGAGTCGGACAGTGACAAGGCAATGGTACCGCTTTCCATATCCAGTTTTGTTCTTTACTTTTGCATGTGCATGTATCTCGGGTAAGTTACACAAATATTGCACTATTCCATGTTGCAGTTGCAATTGTTCAATACCTATTCAAATTTGTTTTCGTCAATGGAACAACAATTGCATAAAGGGAAGTTTCCACTTATGCTCTTCAAAAATATAACAAAGAAAAGGGATGTTAGAGAAAGGATCTTTCACACAACCCAAGCAACATTTGTAACAGAGTTGTGAGAAGATATAGTATAGGATCTGAAGAAACTAGCTAGCTCTACAACTGTTATGTGTATACATCCACAAAATCATCCTCACTTTGCTTATACAAATAGCCTTCACCAAATTTCCGCGGCTTGTTTTTTTTTAGGGGGGTGGTGTAGTTGTGTGTTATATTGTTCAATGTATTAATTCCTATGCTCGCGTTCCCAGGTTGATGGTGTTTTGGTTGTAGTGAATGCGTACTCGACCCCCTTTGAACTTGCATGTGTGAAATGCAACTCTCCTACTTCTGCCTCCGCTTTGATAAGTGATGATACAATTGATTGTATGTGATGCGGTGAAAAATGTCCATATATATATGGGCATTGCCTTAATGCTTCCATCCAAACCATGGGCATCAAAACTGTGCATTGTACAGTTAGGCAACCTTTGTTACAAAATGTGCTTCCTAAGATGGTAGAATTGTCGTATGAAACATATCTATAGAAAAAGGCAAGTAGTGTCTACATGCTGCATGACTTTTGGATACACAATAATTTTACCTTAAATGAGAACAATGCAATTTTGCATATCGGTTGAAGAAGGAAAAAAAAAAAAACCATATCAAAATTTGGTAGGAAACAAAAATATCTCATGTGTCTCTGTGATATTTCTTCAACATCCAGATGAATGTTGGTCAGACTTGAGTACTTGAGATTACATGTGCATAAGATTGTTCGGTCCAAAAATGGGAAGCATGGCAGAAAACCCCATATATCCCATGGCCTTGGTTATTTTCTCCTGGGAACATATACCAGATGTAAGAGAAAATGAATTCCACACCGTCTTTTCTTTGTATATCAAATTGTTTGATGCAAAGGTCGACGTGTCCTGCTCTATGGAACCTTGTGGGAACTTGCTTGCGGCCTGTTTGGAGTTTAGTTGGTTCTTGGTTGTATGCTTCATCTGTCAATTTGTATATCATGGAACTCCGAGTGTTGTTTGGAGGATATAGGACAATAGAATTGCATTTTTTTTAGTCAGCTAGCCCGCAAATCTGCCTGTCAATTTGTATGTTGTTGTGACGCAAATTTAATATGTGGCTTGTTTTATCATTTTTCCTTGATCGATGAACTTGGTAAAATTAATCTCCTGGAATAATTTGAAATCAATGAATATATATTGTGTAAAGTCCAATTGTGCTATCATATCAACAAGAGGCCCTTAAAATTCAAATTGGTCGTTGTTATGCTTGCGGTGATAGAATTTAAAAAAACTTTGTTTTATTTCCTTCATTTTTTTTTAAATAAGCGATTTAACATCCTTTGATAATTTTATGTAATTAAATTGTACACTAGCAATATTTAATATTAATAATTTGGTATTTGAAAATAATGTTTTTAGATAGTGTTAGTCTTAGTTAGATAGGATGACCATCTGTAAACAATCACAATCTTGAGCCCGCCAGTCCTGGAGTCTGTCTGTCAATTTGTATATCGCGGAACTCTGAGTGTTGTTTGGAGGACACGGGACAATAGAAGTGCAATGTTGAGCCAGCCAGCCTGCAAGTCCTCTTGTCAATTTGTATATCGTGGAACTCTGGGTGCTATTTGTAGGACACAGAACAACAAAGGCCCAATTTTGAGCCAGCCAGCCCCAGAACCCGGGATCCAAAAAGTGGCTAAGTGTGGAATGAGGGATCCGTGCATGCTGTATAAAATCTCACGTCCATACTTTATAAAAGTACATATTTAGTATGTATTACTCGTTTCTTGGAAAATTTCTAGGTGAGGAAGTTGGCAGATGCACGTGTTCAGATTTCCACTTACTTTTATATCACCAGCCCAACCAACCGCTTCCCTGTTTCAAATTGTACACATGTTTTGTCTATTAAATTGTACAATATAAATATTTAATATTGATAATTTAGTATTGAAAATAATGTATTTAGATGATGTTAGATAGTTGATAGGGATTACCATCCATAAACAATTGCAATCTTGAGCCTGCCAGCCCTGGAGTCCGTATGTCAATTTGTATATCACGGAACTCTGAGTGTTGTTTGGAGGATACGAAACAATACAAGTGCAATGTTGAGCCAACCAGCCCACAGGTCTGCTTGTCAATTTGTATATCACAGAATTCTTAGTGCTATTTGTAGGGAACGAAACAATAGAGGCCCAATTTTGAGCCCGCCAGCTCAAGAACCCACGATCCAAAAAGTGGCTAAGTATGGAATGTGGGATTCGTACATGCTCTATAAAATCTCATGTCCATACTTTATAGAAGTGCATATTTAGTATGTATTACTCATTTTTCGAAAAATTTCTAGGTGCGGAAGTTGGCGGATTCACGTCTTCAAATTTCACTTACTTTTATATCACCAACCCGACCGACCCCTTCCCCATTTCATATTGTACGAAATTTTTGGCTCGTGGTTTTTTGAATAGGCGAGTTACCGGATAGGCGGGTTCAATATTGATAATTTTATGTAATTAAATTGTACAATATCAATATTTAATATTAATCGTTTAGTATTTGAAAATAATGTTTTTTAGATAATGTTACATAGGATGACCATCCGTAAACATTCACAATCTTGAGCTCACCAATCCTGAAGTCCGTCTGTCAATTTGTATATCGCGGAACTCCGAGTGCTGTTTGGAGGACACGGGACAATAGAAGTGCAATGTTGAGCCAACCAGCCCGCAAGTCCGCTTGTCAATTTGTATATCACGGAACTTTAGGTGCTATTTGTAGGACACAGAACAATAGAGGCCCAATTTTGAGCCCACCAACCCGAGAACCCGCGATCCAAAAAGTGGCTAAGTATGAAATGAGGAATCCATACATGCTCTATAAAATTCTTTCGAGTGTTGTTTGGAAGACACAGAACAATAGAAGTGCAATGTTGAGCCAACTAGTCCGCAAGTGCACCTGTCAATGTGTATATCGCGGAACTCTGGGTGCTATTTGTAGGATACAGAGCAATAGAGGCCCAATTTTGAGCCCACCAACCCAAGAACCCACGATCCAAAAAGTGGCCAAGTATGGAATGCAGGATCTGTACATGCTTTATAAAAATCTCATGTCCATACATTACAAGAGTACATATTTAGTATGTGTTACTCGTTTTTCAGAAAATTTCTAGGTGCGAAAGTTGGCGGATTCACATCTTCAGATTTCACTTACTTTTATATCACCAGCATG
The DNA here is from genome assembly GCA_009831015.1 of Picea engelmannii. NCBI lineage: Eukaryota > Viridiplantae > Streptophyta > Pinopsida > Pinales > Pinaceae > Picea > Picea engelmannii. Next base: position 9,988 of record WSFP011408693.1, read on the forward strand.
ACAGAATGCTTCCCCATTTCATATTGTAATAAACAAATATGAACTGCCCGAAGTCCAATTGTGCTATCATATCAACATGAGAGCCTTAAAATTCAAATAGCCTGCAAGTTTGCTTGTCAATTTGTATATCGTGGAACTCTGGGTGCTATTTGCAGGGCACAAAACAATAGAGGCCCAATTTTGAGCTCGCTAGCCCGAGAACCCGCGATCCAAAAAGTGTCTAAGTATGGAATGAGGGATCCATACATGCTCTATAAACTCTCATGTCCATACTTTATAAAAGTACATATTTAGTATGTATTACTCGTTTCTCAGAAAAATTCTAGGTGCGGAAGTTGGCGGATGCATGTGTTCATATTTCCACCCACTTTTATATCACCGGCTCGACCGACCTCTTCCCCGTTCATATTGTACAAAATTTTTGGAACGCGAGTTTCTGAATATCCGGGTTTTTATTTTAAATAAGATATTTAACATCCTTTAATAATTTTATGTAATTAAATTTTACAATATCAATACTTTAGTATTGAAAATAATGTTTTTAGGTAGTGTTAGATAGTTGATAGGAATCACCATCCGTAAACAATAAAAATCTTGACCCCGCCAGCCTTGGAGTCCGTCTGTCAATTTGTATATCGCGGAACTCTGAGTGCTGTTTGCAGGACACAAAACAATAGAAGTGCAATGTTGAGCCAACCAACCCGCAAGTCCGCCTGTCAATTTATATATCGCAGAACTCTTGGATGCTATTTGTAGGACACAAAACAATAGAGGCCCAATTTTGAGCCCGCCAGCCCACGAACCAGCGATCCAAAAAGTGGCTAAGTATGGAATGCGGGATCTATGCATGCTCTATAAAATCTCATGTCCATACTTTATAAAAGTACATATTAAGTATGTATTACTAGTTTTTTTAGAAAATTTCTTGGTGCAGAAGTTGGCGGATTCATGTCTTCAGATTTCAGTTACTTTTATATCACCAGCCCGACCGACCGCTTGCCCGTTTCATATTGCACACACTTTTTTGTCTAATTAAACTGTACAATATCAATATTTAATATTAATAATTTAGCATTGAAAATAATGTTTTTAGATAATGTTACATAATTGATAGGGATTGCCATCCGTAAACAATAACAATCTTGAGGCCGCCAGCCTGGAGTCCGTTTGTCAATTTGTCCGTAAACAATCACAATCTTGAGGCCACCATCCCTAGAGTCCATCTGTCAATTTGTATATTACGAAACTTCGTCTGCTGTTTGGATGACACAGAACAATAGGAGTGCAATGTTGATCTAGCTAGCCCGCAGGTCCACTTGTCAATTTGTATAACACAGAATTCTGGGTGCTATATGTAGGACACAGAACAATAGAGGCCCAATTTTGAGCCTGCCAGCTCGACCGACCGCTTCCCTGTTTCATATTGTATAGAATTTTTGGCTCACAGTTTTCCGAATAGGTGAGTTACCAGATAGGTGGGTTCAATATTGCGTTTCCATTGTTCCGCCACCTGCAAACAACACCTTGACTTCCATGATCTACAAATTAGAAAACAATTTGAAATAAAAATATATATACTATGCGAAGTCTAATGGAACAATCATATGAAAGAGAGGACATTAAAATTCAAATTCGTCGTTATACTTGCAGTGAAACTAACAGTACAAAAACTTTACTTGAACATCCAAAAAAATGATTTTCTTGTAACTTTTAGATGCTTCTCTTATACAAACAGATCTTGGAAACTATAAACATCGCTCGTTGTATCTATTCCTTGATTAAAGAACATGTTAACATGTTTAATGCACTCCATAGTTATTGTTAAGACCATCAATAGTGCTTTCTTACAACAATTCCTGCTTCCGAAAATTGCCATCCGCTTTCTCTTTTCCCTCTTCTTTCCCTTTCTAACTCATTTTTCGGAAAATGTCTAGGTGAGGGATTTGGCGGGTTCACATCTTCATATTTCCATTGTTACTTTTATATCACCAGCCCGATCGACCGCTTCCCTGTTTCAGATTGAACAAACTTTTTGAATCGTAGGTTCCTGCATAGGCGGGTATATCTTTTGGCCCTTTTTTTGTAACCCGCTCGACCACTTTCTGTACTTGGGAATTTCTTGGAATCTGTTTCGCAGGTTGGTGGGTGGACGAAATGTACAATGCTTGGTCGCAATTCGCCATCACCAATACCTTCGTACTTATTTCCAGATATGCAATTATTAAGATTTAATGCTAGAAGATTTGTCATTACTACTAATTAAACCAATATTTGCGGAGAAGAGTGTTATCCTTTCCAAGTATTCATTTCAAACATGATGCAATCTGTTTCGTGCGCCGGCCGGTTGGCGCCTTTAAGAAATCTCTAATTCTTAATCTCTCTTCGTCGTCACCGACACCTTCACACTTTTTTCTAAATATGCAATTAGTGAGCTTTAATGGTAACAACTCATTCCACATGATCCCTGGAGATTGTCATTGATCAACGAAAGGCTCGAGGAGATCTTTCATTGATACGCATTAAACCATAATTTGCGGGGGGTTATATTATCCCTCCCCAATTTTCATTTCAAACATCATCTGGAGCAAACAAAAAATTCTCGTTAACTTGTGGTAGCAGTTCTGTCTAGATACATTAAACATATTTGGGCATAATGGCCAGAGGTTCCAGTATTCCAGGGCATATTCTTACTACTCATCTCCCTCCACCCAGAAGAAAAAAAGGAGATGGTCCCTTGGTACACCCAAAGATATATTTCAAGCCAAAGAATTCCAAGGAAACCCTGCCTACTTAGAGAACCTGCCCAGTTGCATTGATGGCTGGCACAGAGGATTTCGAGTCGGAAGAAGATGATCTGATGGACGATGATACTTTAATGGATGATGGAAATGCAGAGACTGTTTCCATCCTACGCCCAAATTGAAACCAACCATAATGGGTAGAGCTTCCTGGCTCAGTGATGGTGGTCCTGACAACACAAAAAGGATTTTCTGAAAAGAAACTGACGTTGAACGCAATAGTCGCTTTACAGCTCGAAAGTAGATTTCGAGAGGTCCAAATTACTCTGTTCTTGGAGGAAGACTTTCACTATAAGGAAATGATATGTTGATGCTCCCAGAGATATATTTCAAGCCAAAAAAATATTCTATTGTGGGACTAATGTCCTGTTCTCTGGATATACAATTATCATCTTCAGGAATGAGGACTAGAACTCCCACTAGTTCAAGGAATATTTCTACTAGTCATATCCTTCCACCCATAATGGACTAATTTGGGCCTTTGAAATTGCATGTGCAACCTGTTTCCCTGAAGTTTTTTCGACTGTGCAGAGGTGGTTTCTAGTTTTCTCCTAACTTTCACTTAAGGGCTATTCCATTTTCCCTGCAACATTTTTCATCTTCTTCCTCACGGGAAGCTTCTGAAAACTATCAATTTTACCACAAGATGATTCATCGAGGAGAAAATTGCAAGGATCTTGCATACTGCGGATCCCATGCCTGTGTTTGTGGCAGATACGTTCAATGTTTTGGCCCGAAGAACTGGGTCCAATTTCTAAGAATAGATGTACAATACTCATTTTTTTTTAATAGATTTGGTATTAAAAAACTTTGCCTTGGAGTCTTCGTTGCTGGTTCTTTTTTGGATTTAATGTCTCTTCTCATTGGCATGGTTCGATGGTCTCGTAGTTCTTCGATATTGTATTTACTTAGGTAATTTATTATAAGATGGAGCATCTAACAATTATATGACAATGTACTATGTCAATCCACCAGGATTTTATACAAACAAAAAATGGATTACACAGAATTTCAAATCAACATTCAATTCTATTCACAATGCAGAGAGAACATAGAAATACCAAAGTACAATGTTGCAGCAAAATCATCATTCTTGTTTCTAGACATGCAATTATTAAGTTTTAATGCTAACAACTCATAATGCAAGAAATTTAATACTTAAGTTAATATGTTACAGTCATGGAAGAATGTATCAAGAACACACTTACACCCACACATTGCAATAAAATCTAATCTTCAACAAAGCATTTGCTAACAATTAGTATAAAATTGAGTTTAATACTTAAGTTAATATGTTACAGTCATGGAAGAATGTATCAAGAACACACTTACACCCACACGTTGCAATAAAATCTAATCTTCAACAAAGCATTTGCCGACAATTAGTAGAAAATGATGGTTTTGCAACAATGGGGTTTGTTTGAAACCAATTAGCGCTTACGAAAACTGCCCTTCGCCTTTCTATTTTCCCACTCTTTTATCCCTTGTATTTTCTCTTCCTCGTTACTTAATCGTTTTTTTTTTCCGAAAATCCCTTGCTATGCGGGTTGGCGGATTCACGCGTTTCTATCGAGCACTTCCCCTTTGTCTAAATTGGGCCTCGATTGTTCCGTGTCCTACAAGTAGCACCCAGAGTTCCACGATATACAAATTGACTAGCTGACTTGCGTGCTGGCTGGCTCAACATTGCACTTCTATTTTTCCTTGACCTCCAAACAACATTCAGAGCTCCACGATATACAAATTGACACATTGGCTCCAGGACTGGCGGGCTCAAGATTGCCATTGTTTACGGATGGAAAAGTGCTAAAACAAGCCACAAACTACATTTGCGTCACATAAGTTATATTAAAGGGAAAAGTATTTCCTCTATAGTTCCGTGTCCTACAAACAACACCCATAGTTCTGCACTATACAAATTGACAGCCGAACTTGCGGGCTGGCTTGCTAAAAAAATGACTCGGAGTTCCATGATATACAAATTGACAGACGAAGCATACAACCAAGAACCAAGTAAACTCGCGGATCGTATTACTAGTCACTATTTTCTGTGCCTGCCAACTTTGCACTTATTTCCAAGTATATATCTTTGCAGGAAATGGGATATCTGTTACAGATGTGAATATATTGGCCCTTCTTTTCCGTCTTCTATACTTAGCCAAATATCCATTTCTCTTTTCCCTTAACTTTATCTTTCTCGTCACTTATTTGTTTTTTCAAAAATGTCTAGCTGCGCGCGTGGGCGGGCTTGCGGGTTTAGGTTTGCACTCGTGCCCTTATATCACGACACCAACCGACTGCTTCCCCATTCCATACCCAGACACTTCTCCGAATGCATATTCCTAGTAGGTGGGCTCTATATTGGATTTCTATTGTTCCATGATCTGCAAACAATACCGTCACTTCTGCGATATACAAATTTACAACTGGACTCGGATCATACCGTCTTTCGTATTATGGTCTACCTATCATGCCCTCTTCCATGGTACACATTTTTCATTGAAAACTTCCGAGACATACAATTTAACTGTTGGGTCCTCACGTCTCCCGTGGAACTATTGTCACCCCATTTTGAAGCCCGTCTGTCCGCTTCCCATACTTCTCCATTTCTTCGAATTTCTTTCGTGGATCATCAGTTTGGTGGGTTCAAGAGATATCCAGTTCCTAATCACTGTTTCCTATGCCCACGGCCTTTTGCAATTGGCAATTACCAATTATATATAAGATCTTATTTCTAGGCATGCAATTAGCAAGCGTTAATTTCAAACATCATGGAATGTCATTTGTGCGTCGTCGAGTTGGTCCGTTCATGAATACTTCAATCCTCACTTCCGAGAATGAGTCCTCCTGACCATTTCCCTATTCCATACTTACCCACTTTCTCATAATTCCACAAATATACAAACCGACTGCTGAATTTCCCCATCATGCTCTCTTCCGTTTTACACGTTTTGCAGTAAAAAATTCCGAAACATAAAATTTGACCGTGGAATACTCTCGTCTCCTGAGTATCCCCGTAACCTTATTTTGAATCCCGTCTGACCGCTTTTCAGACCTTTCCATTCATTCCTTGCTCTCCCCTGTCTCTGTGACCTTCACACGTGTATCTGGGGGCCTTTTATGCTTTTTTCAAAGTTTTTACACCTAATGTCTTAGGACCTAGTTTAGTATGCTAAGTTTCTTTCCAATGAGCAAGAATATTCAAAATGTGATAAGTTTGAGTAAAAAATTGTGATCTTGGCAAGGGTTCCTTTTTTAGACAACTCAACTTCATCCAACTCAATGTTCCCATTTAGTTCTAACTTAACGCTAGGGTCATGTTTCTTGCATATTAATGTTTTTTCTTCTTTTAGAGTTTTGACATTATTATGAAATGAGGTTTCATGTTCTTGTTAAGGGTGTTTTGTGAATGAAGTGTATTTGTCACATCTTTTCTTAAAAATAAACTAGCACCTGCACCATTCTTTTTTTTTTACCGAAACTGGGAGATATTATATTAAGAGACTATCAGAAATTGACAGTGGAGAGTACAAAATCAATCACCACTAAGCCTAATACAAAACTATAGTTCATCCTACCTAATTCATCCTTTAGATCCAATGAGCTCTTAGCATATATTACAAAAAGTTGATATTTATAGGTGTAGTACTTACAAAATACTCCGAGGAGTTTTGCAACTCTGAAATAGATTTCCTAAATACATTTTCCTTTACATCTATAAGGATCCTAGTTTCCTTCTCCACAACTTTGTCTTTTTTGTCTTCTTTGTTATTGAATCTTGTCTTCTATCTCGCTTCTTTCTCAAAAGTCATTTTGAATCCTATGGGAGAGTCTCCCATTGAATCTCGTTGTTGATAACCAGAGTTCCAAACTCTTATTTTGTTGCTTGATTCGTTAGTTGTTCTGCACCCTCATTATTTCCTCTTAAGATATGGTAGTAATTCAACTGCAAGAAATTATAAGCTATTTGACGAATTCAACACAAATCGAGGCTAGCCTTGCATCTGTAGAAATTGAGCCTTTAATCAAGTGGCTTATGAAGAGAAGCGAGTCTCCACAAACAATAAGCTTCTAGACTCTGTTGGCCAGCACGATCTTAAGTCCTTGATAAAGTCCATAACCTTTAGCTAGATTGTTAAACAACAAATCCAATCCCCACAAATAAATTATTAGAATTGTTCATCTTAAATACACCCCTACCACCTACACCATTCTAACCACTGTATATATATAATTATGTATATATATATAGTTATATATTAGAATATTTTTCACTATTTACTTATTAATAACATAAACTATATATTGTAATATCGTAATTATTAAATTATTATCCATTACTACTAACTTAAATGTGGACAAAAACAACTTTAAAAACCTTAGACCACTTCTACCTTCAGTGTTCCAATAATTTATTGGATATGTTGTACTTAAATACAATGCAATGTAAACGTTTCTGCGTAGCACATACTTTTGGCAACATAAGGTCTATTTTTTAAATCAAAGGGTTTGGTAGGAAGGAGACCATAGAAGAAAAATGATTAAATTAAGGCATTTGACATCATTAGGTCTCTTTTTGGAAATTAATGGGTTGGCACGGAGAAGACAATAAATGAAAAATGATTAAATTAAGACATTGTTGAAGTATTGTTCTAGACATTTATTATTGCTTATATGAAGTTAAATGTTGGATTTTTTTTTAAAGCATATGATAATTTGAATCGTTGTAAGTTTGCATGTGGAAACCTTGAATATGTTAAAATTGTAAGTGGAATATTTGCATAAATTATTGAATTACATTCTAATGTATATGCAAATGTAACATTAAGTCCATTAACATATTGTGAAATCCAAATCTATACACTAAACAAGTATAGCTCTGTAATATGCGTGCCCCTATGTCGGTGTGTGTCCTAACTCCATTATGTCGGTTCACGAGAAAACATGTAAGTGTGTTGGTCAACTATGTCGTCTTCGACAGACAAATTATTAAAAGTAGCAATAGCATATTTTCATATAAAAAATAAAAATAATTTGTTGGGTTATATATATATATATATATATATTAAGTGTTTTTAATTAAATGTTGTAAGTTGATATGTATGATTAATTTTAAAGGATCTAAGTGAATTTAATTTCAATATCTATTTGATCATTATAACTTTAACATGGTAAGTCAAACTACTTGAACTAATTTATGGTACTATGTTGTGGTGTTGTTGTTCGATTCTTGGGGTTATATTGTGGTGTTTTATAGACACACACATTGTAAGGGGTTAGCTTAATCGATAGTCGTCGACGTTGTTGGGAGTTTGACTACTTCTATGTCAATGAGTGTTTAGTTTGAATCTTCCTAGGTGAGATTCAACAAATAGTCATCAATGGCATCGGGCATTTGTCTACTTCCATGCAAGCAAGTGCTTGGTTTGTATCTTTCGACGAGTTTACTAGGGATGCCATCCAAGAATGTGGAGAAGTATCCTTGGGTTTCCTTGTGAGGTTTTCCCTGAAACACACACATACCCACATTTTTTTAAAAATTATTTTTCAAAAGAAAACCTCGTGGGTTGTAAGAGCCCATCCAAGTGCCAATGTTTAGCTTTCACTTGCCGGCATTGCAAACATTCATGGTCCATATATATTTCAAACTGTTGTTTGACAAGGTAATGCTTGATCAAAAGCTTTAGTACAAACATATATGCATCCATTTCTATATCATGTGTTGCATACTTTATTTCATGATATTTCGGCTTCCGGGGAATATATGTTATGACTCCATCATCCTATGTATGCATCACACCCAAACTATCCAACAAGGCATCAATACACACTATAAAGTTCTTGTTCATGTCCAACACTCTCAGGATTAGTGTGTTATTTAGTGATCATTTTAACTTATAAAATGTTTCATCACACCTACTTGTCCATTCAAATTCCTTCCCTTTACATTGCAATTATATAATAATGTTTGTAATCCTAGAAAACCCTTCTATGGACCTCTTGTGATAATCGACTAACCCCATAAAGCTAAGTACTACATTGACATTCCTTGGTGTTGGGCAATCCATAATGGCCTCAATCTTTTCCGGGTCCACTAAAATTTCTTCTCTCGAGGTTATGTGCGTCAGATAATGCATCTATCTCGGAAAACTTAACTATTGGATAACTTCTTGTAAATCTTATGATCTCTTAAGCGTGCAATACTAGGTGAAAATGCTTAATGTGCTCTCTTTTTTCCCCAGTAAGAATAAATGAAGATGTCATTTAACAAGACTTTTTTCTCCAAGGAAAACCTCACAAGAAAATCCAATGGATGCTTCCCATATTTGTGGATGACAGTTCTAGTAAACTTGTCGGCATAAGACAATGCGTCTCATTTGTGGGATTTGAAGTAACGTCCAACTGACATAGAACTAGCCAAATACCCAAGAACATTGATAACAATGACTGACCTAATCCTTTAAACTATCATCTAAGAAAACTTATACAAAATAATTTAAATATTTTTTTTAATACAAATATCATTAATCCTATTATTATAAATGCATTCCTACACCCAAATAACATTTTAATAAATTTTAAAATTTTAAAACACACTTTTAGAAATATTCTCTTCCCATTTACTTCATTGATGATACCCAAATTTCAAATAAATAAAAACGATAACCCCTTTCATCTAATTAAAAATGGTGTCTATCTTGAACGCCCTGTTTGACAAACATTTCTTTCTTCAACCTTATGATCAACAAACCTTTCTTCTTCACAAAAATCATAGGTGTACCTTATGATGAAATGCTCAACTTAATCATAACCAAATCCAAAAGTTCTTTCAATTGTGTACTCATATTACAAAGCTTGTGTGATGCCATCCTATAAAGGGGCCTTAGAGGTAGGCTCATCTTTAGTTTTCATTTCAGTAGAAAATTCTATTTTCCATCTTACATCTTTTTTACTCAAAAAGCCATATCTAGTAGTTTAAAATTGTCATGTTTGTAGAATGTCAACATACACCTATCAAGAAGTGAAACTATTTATTTCCCTGGGCTTAGTTAAAAAAAAAAAGGGTTCAATTCCATTTTTTTTTTTAATTTTCACTAATGAAGATTGATTCCCATCTTGATGGCAATTGCCACATAAATCTTGTAACTATTCGTTACATCATCGACTGGGGTTTTGGCCTCCTCGTGGAAGGGTCTTGGTTGTGGATCTAGGCAGTCACTTCGACATTGTAACCCACCACACATCCAACATGTAATGTGAGTGGTGACAACATTGTGCTTTGCTTGATCGTCATGGATGGTCCCTACTTCTATGGTTCCTCTGCTTAACATACAACTCAAGTGCACAACTTTGATTCCTCTATCATACTATCAATGAAATTGATATTTCCTTTCATTGATATTTCCCTTGTAGTTGCACCACTTAGTGCTCTACTTTACTATTTTAAATACGAAAACTATAATTGCGTACTTGAGAGAGGGTCCAAGTGGGCCCTTCCATGCTATTAGTTAGATGCAATGCAAGTGGCCTAATGGCACTACAATAAACTCTCATGTCAACCACCTGATGTTCTATCAATCATGCCATCTTCTAGGGTGGTCAACACTCAAAGATAGACCCGAGACCCAATATTGTGATTTAACCAAAAAATAAAGTGATTTACTATACGTTGCTATATATCCATGAACTTGACATATTGCACTAACTCCTTTAATTGAGTCTTGTATCCTGCTAATTACATGTTCCCTAAAGTAATGCATAAAAGGTGTTAATTTGTTGTTCATAAAGTATTTTGACATATATTTCTATCGAAACCTTTCTTTGATTAATTCTAAGGTAACTACTTGAGATGTTACAAATTGTAGATACCTTTTTTGGTCCCCCCGTTGTTCATAAAGTATTTTGACATATATTTCTATCGAAACCTTTCTTTGATTAATTCTAAGGTAACTACTTGAGATGTTACAAATTGTAGATACCTTTTTTGGTCCCCCCACTAGAGTAAGTAAGGAACTCCCATTGAGTTGGAGGAAGGTCATCCCATCCTTCTAGTTGGAAGTGTAGTATTATAGAACAAAACTTCTCCCCATGCCAACAATCCATGCTTTCACCTATTTTCCATTGAGATCTTTGACATACTTTGGAATTTTAATCATTTACATATTTTCAATAATCTCATCGTGGGGAGGCTTTAGTTTTATGATTTCTAAACCTTCTAACCATCCTCCACTCAAATTTTGGGTAGCTTACCCTTCAATCAAACTTGTTAAGGATGAATATCCCTTAAGTGTTTCTTGAATCCTTGCTTCAAGGCACATAATATCTCCCAAGCTATAACCTATTATTTTTACACGCATTTTATGTTTACAAGATGGTGGAGGATGGTAGAGGATCCGAGATAAGAGAGGAGGAAAAAATGTAAAAAAACATGAAAATAAAATATAAATTTATAACAAGTATAAAAAAATATTATGTAAAAGCCTAAAGTAATAATAAGTTAAAAACAAACAAAAAAAAATAATAATTAATGACTAAGTAAACTATGCATAAAAACCGAATTTATATGAAACTAAATCGCATACATTGTCAAATTTATTTTTAATTAGAGAAAAACAAAATTTATTATGATGGTTAAAAACAAGTGTTTCCTTCTAAAAAGTAACAAGTTCAAATCCAGTGGGTAACCTTGAAATTCCTTATTCAACAAATAAAAAAATCTCATACAATTGTGACCATTTATATATATAATTTAAAATATCAATATAAACAGCCTGAGTGGGCCTAATGGTTAAGAACATGTGTTTCCTCTTAAGAGGTCACAGGTTCAAATCCAGAGGGGGGTAGGGTATGTATACCTTCGTAGACCAGTCAAATCGCTGGGCGGAGGGGAGTCCCTTGTCCCACAAACAAGAGGGTCTCATACACCAATTTGGTGTGTTGGCTTGGCCATAACCTTAAAAATAGATTATTATTATTATTATAATATTTATGTACAAATTTTATGTAAATTTAATAAAGTAGATATTTTTATAAGTATTAATAAATTAAAATTTGTTAATTGAGTGTATTTTAATAAATTAAAGTTTGTTAATTGAATGTATTTTAAGTGATATAGACCAAAGTTATTATCCTCTTTCATTCACATTCAAATTCAAATCACTATGTTCTTACTATTTTGTGATATACTTACTTATTGACTCTTGACTCTTGACTTGACTTTGAACTTTAAAGAATTCAAATTACATTTTTATACTCAACCTTACAATAATGTAATATGCTACCTTTAATTTCGCAAAATTTATCTTTTCAAAAAAATACATAATTAATGAGAAAAAGATAATAAATAATAAATATTAAATTAATATATTGTTTATTGAAAACTTGGTTTATATAATTGTTGACTTCTGTATTATTGACTTTTGTAATATGTATGTTTTTTCCAATAGGAAAATTTCCCATTTATATATTATATATAAAGTTGTGCTTTTATGCAAATCAATGCAGAAATATTATAGTCACTTCTATGAAGAGAAGACTCTGATGAAACTTTTTCCAATGACAGTCTTTCAACCAACCTGAAGAGAAAGTTCATAGGTGGAACGGTGCAACATTTCAAGTCAAAAGTGAGGAAGGAGATTTCCAAGCAGAGCATATCGAGAATGTGGAGCGTTTCTTTATGACTGTAGTCAACAATCATGATCCATCTTTCATTGCAAGAAAGTCCGCTGTAGATAATGGATTTGTAGACTGATCTTATAGTAGGGATAGAGTTAGAGGCGACCCCTCTTGTCCATCTATCTAGAGACTATATGAGATGTGTCCCACTCTTTTCTGGAGCACTTCCATTGAGAGATGATCGACATATTTATTGTGTTCTCGATGTGTGTGGATATAGCTAAGCTTTTGGAAAGTATGCTGAAAATTCCTAATTCTGTCTTTCCAGGCAAGAAGTGAGACAACTTGAAGGTCACCTCTATTGCTCAGCCATTCTATAACAATGTTGGAGTCCCCGACAACTTGGAGGACATTGATGTGGAGTTTAGAAGCCAGAGAAAGTGTGGCCCAGGCACCTAAGAGTTCTGCCCTGGTATTGGTGCCTGGGCCATAGTTATAAGTCCATTTATATAAGGTGTTCTGGGAAAGTTTTATTAATCCACCAACTCCACTCCGAATGCCATTTGCAAAAGATGCCCCATCAAACCAACCTATAGGAATGCCTTCAAGCGCTGGTTTTTGTTTGATGCAAGGGGGCCTCGACTTGTTAGTATGTGTGTCGATCCAAGAGAAATAGAGGCCAAGTGCTTTGTAAGCTGTTGCGTTTGTTGATGGGTGGGCGTTTTCAAAAATAGCTAGGTTTCTTTCTAGCCAAATTGTCCAACAAATGAATGGTGGAAGATATCTGTGTATTTTATCTAACCGAGTCCATGAATCAAAGCATGCTGCTAGTGTAATTCCATCCTAGGAAAAGTGAGTTTTGAGTGCCAATGCTGTGGTTTTCCAGACCTGTAATATGTATGTTTACTTTTTTTAGTAAGCTGATTGCTGATTTTTTATTTGACTTTAAACCTCAAATAATCCAAATCACACTTTTATACTTAATTTTTTTTTAACAGTAATAAATATTTTGTATTCATAGAAGTACTGATGTAAAAAAAAAAAGGGCAGCAGATGATTACTTGGTTTCAGTACTGATCTTGCAACAAAAGTTTGCTTCTGCTATAATGCCTACTAGCATATCTGATAAAAGAGCCTTGACTAAACTGTGATTTACATTGCATAAAAACAAAGATGCAAAAGCTAGAATCTTAAATCTAATTCTATGGCTCTTTGAGAGTCGGTATCTTTTAAAAAGAGCCAAGAATCCTGCTGCATAGATACGCAAACAAGAGCGTTGGTGGAGCTTGCAGAGCTTTGAGTATTCTCACCATCCAAGCATTGCCCGAGGTCCTAATTTTCTTGCCTTAATTTGACCAGCTCCTCACCTTGGGCTGTCAAAGTCTCAAAGATGAAATGCATTTCCTGGTCCCTTCTATTCTTGATTTTTTTGCTTGAGGGAGGTGACTTGTTCTTCAATCTAATCAAGATGTTTGTTAAAAGAGGAGAGCCTTCTTTCATCCATAGAAGAAACCCCCTATGAAACTCTGGGCCACATGGGAATCTGGCATGGGGTCGACATAATACAAATAGAAAATGGATATGTAGCTTTACATTTTGGATATCTAGCTATGACCACCCTTAATTGTTTTGTATTACAAATTTTTTGAGTTTAATCACATTTTTTCAAATATAATTTATACTCTTTATTGCGAGAAAAACAATTCACAAATAAATTTAAATAAACATGAAAATAAATCATAAATATTTTCTCTAATATTTCAATGGCATTATCTACTTCTAAAATTTTCTTCCATTTTATTTAATTTTGTATTCGAGTCTTAATCAATGCATTTTTAGGGCATTCCTATGTACTTTTTAAGGGTTTTACATTCAATAGCTTAATACTTGACCTAATATATTAATTTTTCTTAATGAACTAAAGAATACCCAAAATGAAAAAGAAAGAGAGAATGAGGTCTGGAAAGGCTTTCTTGTCACGAAGTATACCTATTTACTTGAATACGAAGTATACTTATTTACTTTGAGGAAAAATAATAGGGTTGTGATAAAATGAAGAGTTGGTCTTTATGGTAAGGTAAATTCTTTCTAGTGACCGAAAACACTTTTTTTCTTCCCCTCAATTCTTAATAATGTAAGGAAGTGATAACCATTCATGTAGCAAGTGATAATATGATTTTTGATAATGATGCTATTATATATATATATATATATATATATATATAATTATGTTTTAGCAGACAATGCTGCTATTAGATATGTTATTATGCTTTTCTGTTTATTGACCAACTTGCTTGTTTTGTTTAACTGAGTTGGTCTTTATGGTAAGGTCAATCCTTTGACAATGATGCTATTAGTCTTTGTTGTAGGCATAACGAAACTATAACGATCTATAATTTGTTGACCTCACATTAGTTTGTTCTTTGACCATAAATATTTGCATAATATCTATTGTTAGAGTTAGGGAACTAAAAACATTGAATTTTATATAATAAAAAGTACCATATATGTAGTGACCCGATTGGATAACAGATTGGAGGTCTTATTTCCGGCTTCACTATTCCCAATGTTTTATATGTTAGCATATCCAAACTTTTTCA
>WSFP011408705.1:0-24998 GCA_009831015.1 Picea engelmannii
ACTTTCCACCACCCTAGGATCTACATAACTATGGCTAGCCCCTGAATCAATCAAAATAACAAGTGGTCGGTTGTTGATCATACCTTCCACTTCAATCATGTGCGATTGAAATTCTGCTTGCTTATTGTCCAGGGCTGCGTAGACCCTCGACATTCTGCTGCCTATATCTTCCATTGTTTCAGCTTGCTGAACAATATGGACAATTCTTGCTTTTTCTTTTATGTGGGGGAAGTCTCTGTACCTATGATTCCCTTTACAGCCCCAACACTCCATGGGTGGAGGCCTTGGCATCTGTTCACTCCCTCCAACTTTCTTGGGCTCTTTAAAAGATGACTGTCCCCAAGGACTGTTTCTGAAAAAGGAAGGCTTGCTTCCCTTCTGCCTATGTTCTTTCTTAAACCTCTTTTGGTCATCCCAAGCCTTCCGAAAGATAGACTTTTCCCTTTGCTGTTCGTATAAGAATTTCGCTCTTCTTATGGTTTCTTCCATGGTATTAGGATCATCATATTGAATCTTGTCTCCCATGGAAGGTGGTAGTCCACTCACATACCTCTGGATCTTGACAGCCTCGTCTTTGATGAAAGGGACATACTTCAGTAGTTCCAGAAAACTTCGTTCATACTCATCAATGGTCGTACTGCCCAGCTTGAGTTCGAAGAACTCCTTCATCTTTCTATCATAGTATCTTTTAGTAAGGTATTTCTTCTCGAAATACCTCTTAAATTCTTTCCAAGTGACCTCTTTCTCTCTGATGTGTTGTACCTGCACAAACTGGTCCCACCACATGGATGTTTTCCTTTCAACTGGTACATTGCAATTCTTCCCTCTGCATGGGCAGAATAATTCTGCAGCTGGAAGTATTTCTTCATGCCCAACAACCAAGTTTCAGCATCTTCCTCCTTCTTATGCTCTCCATCGAATGTTGGAGGTTTAATTTTGTTCATCTCTCCTTTCAATTCCTCTTTTCCAGATTTTCGATGTTTTCGGGTAGGGGACGGGCTCGAACTGCTGTGTGTCTCTTTGTCCAAATGTTTTTGGGAGCGACTGTGATGTTGGATACCACTCCTCGATCTACTTCTTCTCCCATGATTTCTGCAACTCTCTGTCGTACCTGAGTCTCTTCCCTTCTCAAGTTTCTTCTCTATTCTTTCCAGGCTCTTCAACATTTTTAAATTGAATTCACCCTACCGATCCCGAATTTTCATGAGCTTTTGGCTATCAGCTAGGCGCTCCCTGGCCTCTTTTTGTAGCCCTTCAATGATTTTCATCATGTGACCTTCCTTATCCATCTCCTTTCCATGTCCATTAGAGTTCGATCCTTCGACTCCCAGGTTAACATCCTTTCCTTCCTGTTCATATTCTATTTCAAGGGTAAACTACACTTTTCCCCACTCCATACTCGACATTGATTAACTGGTTTCCTAGCCTTCGTTTAACTCTGCACACGCACTCTGTGCAATTAAATTTGAAATTTGTCAGGCCATTAACCTTCACAAACAATCCACAATATTTACAAGCTAGTTCGAACAAAATAAAAGACATGTCGTTTTAAATAAGTTTCTTGAACTGGAAGTATTTTGTATTTCTTCCATTTCTTTGCATTTGAGGCAATTTCCAGACAGTTCTGGAACTCGTCAGTATTCTGAAATATAACGCGCAGACAACTAGAATTTGTCAAGCCTTCGTTTTCTTGACAATCCTTCATCATTCATAAACATCAATGTTTAAGAAAGTGTTTCAATTTCACGAATTGCCTGAGCTCTGTTTGGCTCTGTACTTTTCTGGGACTTCGAAACTTCAGAATCTCGGTCCACGAAGATCCGACAGTTCAAAATACGAAATCCAAGTCACCCTTTTGAAACTCACAATCTCACGAGTTCGTGAATCGAAGACCCTCGACTCATTTCCTCTAACCGTCGATACCCGAGATGCGACAAGGGTATGGCTCTTTTCTTTGTTAGTGCCCTCTCCACATGTAACCGTAGGGTAGGCTTAAATGTCAACGCCTCTCACAACTCGCACCTTCATGAGTGTGTGATTCAAACTCTTGTGCCTCCCGTTGCGATCTTCCGAGACAAGATAGGTCAACGTTGAGTTGAATCCTCCCTCGACAGACTTCCGCTACTCGAAACCTCGCAACCTCGTAACCTCGCCGATTGAACCATCGAGATTTCACCCTCCTATTCCGCGAACCCCTGAGATGAGAGAATTCAACGGAGTGTTGACTCCTATCTCCAGGCAATGCGTGTCCACCCGTCGACCATGCGGGTCCTACCTTAAGCTTTGCCACGCGACCACACGAACCTCGTCTCTCGGCACTTCGCGACTCGTGAATCCTAATGCCAATACTTCAGGACTTCTCGCGGCGAGATCCCGAGGCTTTGTGCCACCTATATTCCACTCACCGGCCTTGCTATGGTCCACACTGTCCTCCAACTATCGGGGTATCACTTCTCGCAATCTCGCGACCCCCGTGGCTAAATTCTCGAGCCTTTTCTCGCGAGGCTCCGATACACGATCCCACGTGCGGATCCAACGGTCCTCCCGCGATCTGGATCCAACGTCTATTTTCCTTCTCGCTTCTCGCTACTTCATGACTTCGTGAGTTTCAATGTCAAGATCCCATGCACTTATCTCGCGAATCCACGAAATTGCGAATTACTTTATCTTCCGGGCCCACAGCACAGCTGTCGCCCTTCACCACCGTGGTAGGTGGTATGTTCATGAGGGTCCACGTCACTTTCAACGACGTCATCGGGTCCCACCTCTCTCACTTATTCAGAGCTTTCGCCCCTAAATACTAAGGTTTAATCTTCGAGCATCTCCCGACAGATCCAACGGCTATCGGGTTTTTTCGACTGAGATCTGACGGCTCAGACCGTTCCTAACCAAATCGGTATTTTGCGTATCGCAATTTTCCAATCCCTTGTGCAATATCCAAAGGCTTTAAACCTTGTGCACATTTTTCCAGATCTGACGGTCACGAGGGCTCGCCTTCCCTCCCGAACGGATCCTAAGGTTCTAACACCATTGGTGTAGAGCCCTGTCTCCCCGTGGCCGTAGGCCACATCGGCTGCAGTTTCACTGCACCGCTAAACTTCCTGAGTTCTTAATAAAAACTTGTCAAGTGTCTCCTGGATGCTTCATAGCAAACCAGGGTCCGAAATTGGTCCTCCTGACTCAATTTCCCCTCGCATTCTCAGTCCAAAGACCGCTCCATTGGCCCATCTAGGCTCAGTGTCGAAATCTTGGCTCTGATACCATTTTGTAGTGTCCCTTTTTCACTACCAAGGTTTTCAAACCTCTCAGTTACCATTCTATACATGGATTTTTGCATAATTCGTACAGACATTACAAGCACATGCATTTAAACAATTAAACACACTTAAATCTCAGAGTAAAATATATAAGTTACTGCTACAATTAAACAAGCCATAACATTCAACAGTAATTCATTTACACAACGGAAAACATGATACATAAATAGCTCAGTCATGCAAAACATGAGCAAAGCATAATTCAGATACTTATCTTTATCAATGGTGGAATCCACCAACCAAATGCAGGCCTTCCACGAACCTCCCAGCCGTAGACCGCACTGCTCCTCAACTCAAGAGTGGGTCACCCCCGAGCTGGGAATGAGCTCCACCCCAGGGCAAGGAATCTAGACTCAGGCTGAGGTTACAGGGAATTCAGTCACACACAACCACCAGGAAGAATGCTCTCCCAAGAATCTCCCATGCTCACTGCCCACAGACCCTCATTCCCCACATACCTGTTCCACCCCAGGAGAGTGCACCTTCTCTATCACCTAGACAGTCCTTCGACTGCCAGTCTCCCTTACCTTGGGTTACAGGAACATATCAGACCGGAAGTCTTCGGGCTCTATGGTAGCTACAGGGTTCCTTCCAGGAGTTCTCTCCTTCCTCTGCGCACTCTCTCACCTGGAGGAGTCGCTCACAGGCCAACAAGCCTCATGCAGTCCAGTACTGCGTGGTCAAAACAACCCACGGGGAAAAACAAACACGAGCTATCCAGCAGGTTTAACAATGACAGATGGTCTCACGGATTGGCTCCACACATAGGCTCGACGCTCAAACAGAGGATGTTTCAGCCTTTCAGGATTCAACACACACACAGATTATTCCTGAAATCAACACAAACTATTTAATTTCCCGTTCCAGAACATAGGAATACACCAGTTTCCTCAGAGCCAGATACAGGCTTCCTCGAACTGGTTCGACGATGGCAACTGGGTCTCACGGTCACAACTTCGGGAGAGAGAGGTACGGATTATTCAGAACAATCATAGGCTTTCCAGCTCTCAGGGACGCATGAGGTATTCTTTGCAGAGGTTGGGTTAATCATACTGCTCAGAGCCTGTACACGCTCAGACAGTCGGGTGGAATGGAGAAGGATTCCCCCTCACGGCTCATCTTGGCCATTTTATCTGCATGCACTAGGGTTGAAACTTGTCACCCTTGGAACTGCATGCGCTCCATCAACCTGCATCCCTTTTGCACGCTTTCCCTTTCCAAAACTTAGGATAAACAGAAATGCACATGTCTCTTTTTGAAATAATATTAAAATATTATTTCCCAGGCTTAAGCCCCCTAGGCTCAACACTTAGCCCCTTTCCCACCTTCCATCCCCTAGTTCCTTGCCCACTCTATGGACACTCAGTCCCCCTTCACTCATTCATCGTGGTCAGTCTGCACTGGCGGTGTTTATATTTTATTAAATATTCTGCATACATACAAGTACAACAACAGGCTCCTGGCCTTCAAACACTTAGGATTCCTGGCCTAACAACCACATAAGCCTTCCAGCTTATACAAAACTTGGCTCACCAGCCTATAGAACACATTTACAATTCATTGCATATATCATGATTTGTAACGGGGCTCGGCCTTGGGGACACTACACGTGTGCCCCTGGAATGCAACATGTGGGCTTGCAGCCCCATGGAATACCAAGCTAGGCTTGTTCTCCCAAAACTTTCCACCAACTAGGTCCTGCAAAGACAAATGAACACACCCTCCAAGGATATCAAGTCATAACATCATGATAAGTGATTCCAATTAATAAATAATCCATCTAAGCATTTGCATCAAAGATCACTATATCAAATAATTAACAACTTAAAGACACTATGCGACTTGTCAAGCTTGAACATGGGAGGGTTGACAAGGTTTCCTATTGGGTAGATCTTGGCCTAGGTTAAGAAGAGTTTCCAAGAGATCCCTCTCTAAGCCATGTAAAGTGGATGAAGTGGTTGGGGTCAAGACTCAATGGGAACAAGGATCATGACATATAAGGGGTCGTAGTGTCTATTCACGGGTTTCTTTTTAGAGGGTGTGTGGTACCTCGTCCACAATGTACTTTTTCCAAGACCATCAATAGCCTTTTATCTTTCTTTCTTCATTTTCTTTCAATATAGCATAAGGAGAGGTTGAAGGTCACTTCCCTGGCGTGGTGACCAGGTGGTGGCAATGTCACCCACAAACACCTAATGGAAATGAGAAGGCTGACTCGTGATGAGACCCCCTTTCTCTCAACCATGCAACCAAGAGCCATTACCCTAGTTTGGTGACCAGATGATGGTAATGTCATACCACTAGACAATTCCTAGACATGATAGGCCGGCACGTGATGAGGCCTCCTATCCTTCAACTAAACTTTTAATCATTCTAAAAGTTTATACAATGATCCCTAGGTGATCCCTAGGCGAAGCATTTGGAAGGTTTATACAATGATTTTATCTTTTTCCCAACATCAACCCCTCTGGGGCTTTAGCCCCTTCTTCCCATAGAATGAGGGACAACCCCTTCTTGGGTCACTACACCCTAAAATTACAAGAGATAAGGAAATGGAGGGGAATAATGATGGAAAATTGGTAAGTATGGTTGAGAACGGTACAATGGCTCATTAAGGGAGTTACCAATAGCAAACCCATCCCCAAGGAAAACCACTTACTAGGGAACAATGTCAACCACCAAGGTGAGGCAGGGAAAAATGTATAATGTCCAAGCACATATCATGAAATCTAGAGTAATCTAAGATACAACATAATAAAATGGCTGAAATATTGAAATGATTCTCACCATAATACTAACTTGTACCTCATGGAGCATGACCCACTGCCTTTTGAAAGACAACTAGTGTGGTTGATGCCATCTGAAAAAATGTGACCATCTGTGGTGGTGAGTGGGTTTTCCATCTGTGCAAAAGGGTACTTCTGGTCATGTAGTCTCTCGACACTCCATATTGGCAACCTAAGGGCCTCTGGACATGATGTCCTTTGTTATCCACAAAATGGGGATAACATTTGGCTCCTACTTGGCGACATGTGCTCGCTGTAGAGTGCATGAGAACCATAACATCTCCTGGTAGACCTGTGCCTACAAGGAAACATCAAATTGTCAAGTGCAGGATGGCCTAATCATCCTTGTTCTCATATGATCATAATCCAAACCAACTAAGCTAGAAAAATAAAATTTTGACAATTTTTTTTTTTAAACTAAGCATGAAATCAATATTCAAGTAGAGAAAAATGAGAATGAAATGCATCTAAACTAATATGAGAAATCAAGATGCAAATGCAGGGAATGAAAAATGACTTACATAATTACTTGGGGCCTTGGGGCCCTGAAGATCACATGTTGGATGATGTCAGGTGAAGTCATACAACCCATGCAACTATTTGACCATCTCATCAAAGTATCTCCCCCTGTGCTTAATCATGTAATACAACAAAGATAAGTCAAGCACAAAATAATCATGAGTATAAACACACATATAATTGATCATGAAATACAACTCATGAATATGGGTGGGAGGGAGGAAATCCTATTGGAAAGAGAAACCATCATCCTGGTCATCCTGCCTGAAAGTGTAGCCACAAGACTGATCAATCCATATTTGAATGAGGAAACCATATTTAGACGAAGGCTCATATTTATCCGTGCATAAAGACTCACTTCTTGTCGAGGAATGAGAGGAAACGAGAGATTGTAAGAATACTACATGGTCCTTTGGAGAAGAGGGTAAGAGGTAAGGAACAATATCAGGTGTATAAAAACACCACCTCTTCCCCTGTGAATATCCATGGAAATATCCAAGATGAAAATACTTCCACTTTGAAGAATGAACCTTTAACTCCTCTAAGGTGGCCAAGTCCCGATATTTCTCAAAATCCGAGCACAATGATTGGAAGTCCTCATAAAAAAAATCTGCATCCTCAAAAGGGTAAGAACCAAAGGATGACTAAAGATCACTCTGAGTATGCTATTACAAGTCATTTTCAAAGGGGCAGAACAAATCTGTAACCATATCATCACTAGGCTGCCAAACATTTGAATCATTTATGTATGAGGACCACTCCTTTGATGATGAAAAATCATCCCCCTATTCTTGAGAGCTACCCTCAATCTTATAAATGGGATCTCTATCAACACTAAAGCAACTCATATCCCATCTACATCTCCCAACCTGTATGAGATCATCAATGTGTAGAATGAACATGTTGGAGGGGTCTTGCACAAGGTCATATGTATCATCGAGGCTAATCATTTCTACATCTTCGTGTGTAGGAGGAATTGTTTTCTGAACGATCTCATCCTCATCAAGTAGGATAAAAGAAAATGATTCCTCAACATGTTGTGCTTCATCAAGTTTCTTTTTTCTCTTCATGGGCATGCTCCTCCATCACCTCTTCATCACACGAGGATTGATTCTTAATGCAAAGTGTTTCACATGCCCTTTTTCAAAAAATTTTGTTGCACCCAAGCGTTCCTCTAACAACTCTTTACTTCCAAATTCATAGAATAAGGCGTCATGAAGATATTCAAAAGGATTATCACTTATCATGTTCTCTTCTTGATGTGCAGGAAGAACAAAGGCTTGAATGTCTTCATCAACTTGAAGGGTAGATATGAGCACTTCTTCTTCATCAAATTTCTCGTCCAGATTTTTTTCATTAGGATCTTCTTCAATCTTTTTTTCATGAGTATGTCCTTTGAGAAATTATTCATCTATTTTCTCATCATTGAATGGAAAACCTTCTCTAAAAAGAATGTGTTTGAGCTCTTGAAAAGCATATTTCAAACTATGAGTAGTTGGCTGTTAATGCATGAGAAACTCTTCAATGATTTTTGTAGAAGAAGGGATACTCTTCGGATCACATAAGTGTGTGAGCCAATCCTTTTGACTTGATTCCTATGAATATACAAAATTTTTCATTAGCACATCCTCATGTAGCACATCTAGGCTTGGAACATACTTCATATAATTGGCCACGTGGGTGATTGTTAGAGATGGATCACCATCAAATTTGGAGAAATTTGCTCTCCATTCTATCGAACAATGATTTTATAACCAGGGACATTCTGAACATCAAGAGAAGGATACTGATTATGGAATTCCCATGGTAAGTCCTGTGAGGCCATGGTTCCATTACTTAGGGTAGAGCCTCAATGGATTCCCCAGATGAGACTAATGCTCATCATAGGATGGAAATGGGGAAAAAGGGAAGGTGGAGTCACCAGATAGACTTCAAGATGAGTTCATCAAGGAAAAGGGAAAGGGAATGTCCTGTAGGTGGAGTTTCTAGGAAAGCTAAGGGAAAGGATTTGGGATATCTTACCAAAGTGTCATTAGGGTATGAAGAAGATTCAAAATCTTCCCCGAAAGTGGAACCAAAATTTTATAGTGCAAGTCTTAGGTTGGGAAAAGCCTGATCCAACCACAAAGTAAGTGCTACAACTTGGTAATCCTACACCCAATGTCACCTCGATGTAGGTCCCACACTTCAAAGGTTACTAGGTCACTCTAGGGAGGCAATCCTGGTGACCCTAGAAGGATTGATACATGGATGGAAATAAATGGATAAGCCCTTAGAAGTCAAGTCTAAGTGGGATGAAAGGTGGGAATATATGCCTTGTAAGTCAAGTAATTGTTGCCGCACATGTATAATACTTCTCTGGATGATTGTAGCTGCCTGAGACACAAGAAATGACACTTTGCAATGATATATGTTAGTTGGATCAGAAAGTTAAGCTTGTTGTCCCTAATTTTTAGTAGTATATATCAGTTTATATCAGCAAATAAAACATCTACAATCAACATATAAATATCTAGACTAGTTAGGTAAATCAACATCAAAGTTAGCAATGAATAAAGGCTGAAAAATGGAACTTGGGAAGAAAGAGAAGACGGCTGTTGTAAACATGTATTTTCTGCAGAAAATTGCAGCCTTATGTCTGTAGCATTCAATGGCATGCATCAGCAAAATCAACCACAAAAAAGTGCCAAGAACAAGCCCAAAAGATGTTCCCTAGTTAGTAGAAGAAGTGAGCCAAATTTAGGAGTTAGTTTAGGGTTAGTTTAAGAGTTATGAGAGTGTTAGTGGCTAGGGTTATGCATCCCTAATGGATTTAGGTTAAAGTTTGTAGCGGCAATTAGAGTATTGGGAAAGAGGGGACATCCTAGTGGGGGAAGGCTCCTCTCAATGAGGCAAATCAACTTCAAGCAAGAAAACTTTCAAAAGATAAAAAATTACGTTTCCCAAGTCAATGATTTTATATCTCCAATGCAAAAAAGTATGACTAGTGCCTTTACTATTGGGATAATGGAGTCAAATAAATAAGAGATATATAAGATACCTCCTTGGGGGTGTAATCCCTTTTACTTCCCAATGCAAGTTTCTCTAGCTAGGGTTTAAGCTAAGAGGGTGTATTCCCTTATACTTCTCTTAGCAAACCCTAGTGAAATAAATGAGATGAAGCATATAATGATGAAGGCTATGGTGGGTGTTGGGCGAAGGCCAATTTTCAGGAAAAGCCCATTTTTGGGAAGATAAAGATTAATTTGGAAAAAGACAACTGGTAGGAATGGAAGCACGTGCGGGAGAAAGCCACATGCAAAGGAGGAAAGTGTGCAAGGTGTGCATGAAAGAAATCCTAACCACATTATGGTTAGGATTTTTGTAAGAGATTGTAACGGTTGCTAAGCTAGAAATTAGTATAAATAAGCACCTAGGAGGTCTAGGTAGAGGCTCCTAAGTTTTGTTCTGGTCAGTTAAGGAAACTACTGTAAGACATGATACCAGTTTTGTAAGCTGTTGAGTTGTAGGAGATTTAAGTAGCTATATCTTGAGGGTTGGATCGTAGGCTAAGGAGCCTAGTGCAATCTAGTCAGCCTCATAGAGGATTGTGGAGCATGTTTTGAGATTATATTATCAGAATTGTAGTGCGCACGATGCCATCTATTACAAAATTCTAAATAAAAGAGAATAAGAAGCCAAATCTTTATGGACATATCCCATGAAGGGGTGAAACACAGTAACACCTTTGTTTTTTGTTGTGATTGATTGCATGTTACCTTCTGTAAGTAGTTAGACTATGAATGGATGAATCGATAAATCTATGAGATATTTTATAGTTTAGATCTATTAGAATGCATGAATAGATTTAACAGATAAAATAATATGAGGAACAATAGAAATAATAACCATGACAAGGCCTAAGAAGATTAATTGCAATCCCAGATCCCCAGTCTTTCCTAGACTGCAAGCATATGAGCATTGTAGTCACCCATATGACTATCTTGGGTAAGACTATGTAGTACATTCTGTGTGTTGTGTTGCCATCTGGTCTACCATGAGGGTTGATAGTTTTAGGGGGTTTTGTTGGAAACCTGTTCAGATCTGAACCTAGGTCAACCCAAGAGTAGGAAGAGAGAGTAGTAACAAACAAATGGTTTCGTTGCTGGGTGGAACTGCATGGGATTGAGTGAGTGGGATCCGTGAAGAATCATGAAGAGAATGAATGTATAAAAAGAAATGTTCAGACCATGGGATCCAAAGAAGGCGAATATTGAAAGATGGTTAAAAACAAAGGAGCTTGAGTTTACACATAAGGATAACAAAAACCCTAAATTAAAACCGCACAAATATATGGAAAAGTACGTGTTTAATGACTTGCATGAGGTATTTTTCTGTGATTTCTCGCATGTGTTGCAGGACTGTCTATTGAGGTTAAAAGAAAACCACCCTACGAATTGAATTAGACAACTCGAGTGGAATCCGGTGGAGATCACGCAATTATAAGAAGTTAACAACAAATTCGCATGCACAATAGATTTCTAGCTTGACAATATTGTTGCAAGGTTTATCACAGAATTTGTAGTAGATACCGTGAAGTCTTAAAGAGTAGCAGAGAAAGACTTCCTGAAGGGACCCAAAGGTAGGTATATCATATTTCTCTATACTAGAATCAAGATCTTAATGTATAACAAAGGTGTGATGACTATGGAAGAAAACATCTAAACTTCCCTGCGTGCATGGGTGAACGGGGGGAAGCACTGACAAGAGGTGGAGAAATGGAGGAAGAGATGGATAAGGGAAACGAGGAGGAGGCCATGGACCCAATCATGATGGAGGAAGATCAGATCAAGAAGATCATGGAAACAACTAGAAAACGTGCAGTGGAGTAACCTACCAATATAAGATGAATAATAAGAAGAGAGCCATAACAAATAGAGAGGGCTTGGGAAGTGATGAAGAAGAGGTAGATGATCTCTGGGATGTGGAGCAGATTGAGGAAACCCTGCGTGAAACATATGAAAGGAAGACAAGAGGTCCAAGGGAAGGAACATAAGGAAGAACTCCTATCCATGTCAGTGTCAGTGTGGAACCCATAACCCCATGTGCAACTAATACACCAGAAAGAACACCATAGTTTAGACAACCGAATTTTAGTGGAAGGAAGACAATAAGAAGTGCATCCAATCAAGGAGAAGAAATTGGAGGAGCCAATTCAGGAAGTAGTAGTCAAGTATCTACACCATGCAAAGGTATTAGTTCATCACAGTTGAAGATGGAAGGACATGATCCCACCATTAGGTTACTATAATTTTAGGGAGAGGCATAAGAGGATCCCAAAAATCACTTATTCATCTGTGAAAAGATTTGGGAATAAAAAAAGATAAAAAATGAGGATACAAAACTTGCGCAGTTAACCATCACGCTAAGAGACTGCGCACTGGATTGGTACATGAGTCTAGCTGTAAATAGTCCACCAGTGACAACACAGACTATTGCAAATGTCACAAAGCTACTAATAAATGAATTTCATAAGCCTAGTTCAAAAGATCAGTACATGAATGAGATGATTGAATTTAGACAAAAACTAGGCGAGTCTGTTTGGGATATTTAACATAGGTTCAAATGATTGAAAGGTAAATTAAAGTATGTCATGACTGATATGTATCATAGACATCTCTTTGTGAATTCACTGCTACCACACGTGAAATACCCTTTGAGGCATCAAAAGTTTCAAACTTAGGTAGAGGATTTACAGATATCCCTACAACTAGAAGAGAACCAGTATCAGAAGAAAGATCCAACAATAGAAGAGCTAAAGGAGGATTTGAAGACCTCACATTTCAACTAAACCAAAATAAGGGAAAATAGAAAATAAAAGTTGTTTGGTGTACCACATGCAAGGCAGAAGGAAACCACAAGAATGAGTGCCCAACTTTTGCACAGTACATGGAAATAGTGCTACCAAACCCTTTTCCAATGAGAGGAACATGGTGCAAGATATGTAAAACACACATGCATGATCCATATCATTGTCCAATGATGCAAAAGTACCATATAGTACCAAATAATTCATACTGCCCTTTTTGCAAATCAGTAGGTCATGATGACAAAGATTGTAGGACAATGGACTTGATGGGGGAAATAACTTTGGATACTTATAGGGTGCAAGAATAAATGATGACATGGAAAACCGCACCATGGTTAAACTAGGTACCACCTCCATATAACATTGCACAACAATAGTACAACACTGCACAACCTCAATATAACAACATGCAACCACAGTATAACCCTGCACAATATAATCAAGTTCCTCAATACAACGCACCATGAGTAGATCGAGGTGGATATAGAGGTGGAGGAGGAGGTAGAGGTAGATGTCCAGTAGTATGCCATAAATACCAACAACCAAGACATTATTAAAGGGAATTTCCACTCCAACCTATGACATGTATGTATTGTCGCACAATAGACCATGATACAGAGGAATGCCCAAAACTTTTGGGGAAGATTCAAGAAAAAAGGAACCAGAACAATCATAATGTTCAGTGGATATCTACAGAAGCCAGGGATGATGGAAGAAATATCAACATAGTTATGTGCGAAGGAGCTAAGACAAGAGATGATGAAGTAAGACAAGAACCAATGCAATACCAATAGGTGAAGAAGAATACCGAACCATAGAGACAATTCAATGTGAGGAAAGAAAAATAAAATATTCAGGGAGGAAAGACATGAGTTCCTCAAGCAAGATGATACCTCTACATCAAACGCGCAAAAACACTCAGAACATACCAATGTACGAAATTCCCTCCTCAATGGACCACACCAGTGAAACACAATCTGTAATATACCGGATATAGAATGTATGCATAACATAAATAAAATGCTAGTAATGGCAAAATAACAACAATATAACCAGAACATTCACCACAATAACACTGAAATGATATAAGAATAACAACAGAAATAACACTTTGAATCTGAAAGCAATGTTCACGGGCCTCTTCAAGGGGGAAACCTCCAGTTGAGAAGAGATCTATTACATAATATCCAAGCTAGGGTTCTCATACCCTCGACTCCTATTTATACTAAAAAGAAGCATCTAGAGGAAGGTCCTTCTAGAAACATAAGCTTCTATTAGGTCTTCTTACATCTTCCTTATTATATTTTATTGAAAGGCCTTATTAATATTGAACTTTATTACATCCAAATATATTGTTCTACCTATGTGTGGGTTAGGACCCTAACATGTCCGCTCCCTTAAAAACAACCTTGTCCTCAAGGCTTGAGATGAGGAAATTGCTGAAAATGGTAGCTGGTTCCCAAGTAGCGTCTGCTGGAGTTGTATCTTTCCACTAGACTAGCACTTCCTTGATGGTTCTCTGATGTAGGCGACACTCACGCTGGTCCAAAACTGCTTCTGGTTGTAGCCAAATGGATCCTTCTTCAACTAACTCTGGAAGGTTGGTTTGAATTTGTCACTTAGCTCCAATCACCTTCATTAAGCATGAAACATGAAAAACAAGATGTAGCTTCGAATGGCTGGGAAAAGCTAACTGATAGGCAACTTGTCCCACACGCTTGAGCACGGTATAAGGACCATAAAATTTGGGCACTAGCTTCTGAAAATACTCGGCCTTGAGGGAGGTTTTCTTGCAAGGTTGCAGTTGAAGAAACACCTGATCCCCTTCTACAAATTGATGTTCAGAGACCTTGATCTGCTTGTTTCTTTATGCGATTTTGTGCCATGAACAAATTCTCTTTGAGGGTATGGAGAATGGCCTCTTGAGCTGTAAGTGTTAGGTCAACGGCCTGGACCTTCGAGGCACTCAGTAAGTATGAGAGAACTGAAGGTGGATTTTGTGTAGCTGTATGGTATGAAGTGTTGTACCACCATTCAGCTAGGGGTAACCATTGAGCCCACTGATTTTTCTTTTCCAAGGAAAAACACCTCAAATATGTTTCCAAACACTTGTTGACAACTTCCATTTGGCCATCAGTCTGGGGATGATAAGCTGTGCTGAGATGCAATTATGTGCCTTGTATCTTAAACAGTTCTTGCCAAAAATTGCTTGTGAAAGTTGGGTTGCGATCAGAAACAATAGAGTGTGGCATGCCATGAAGCTTGAAGACCCGATCCATGAAGATTTGAGCCACCGTGGATGCTGTAAACGGGTGTAGAAGGGTGCAAAAATGAGTGTACTTGGAAAGGTGATCAACAACCACCATGATGACGGATTTATTTCCCGATTTGGGTAAGCCGGTAATAAAATCCATCGAGATATCCTTCCAAATAGTAGGTGAAATCGACAACGGTTTTAGTGTGCCCGATGATTTGACTAGTTCTCCCTTGTTGCGTTGACACATGTCACATTCAACTACAAAATTACGAATGTCCTATTTCATACCATTCGAGAAAAAAGAATGTTTGACCCTGTCATAGGTTTTGGTGAACTCGGAGTGCCCTGCTGTGGGTGTAGCATAAAGCTCAAAAAGTACCATGGATTTAAGCTTTGATTATACAAATGACCTTTGTATCGAAGTTCCTCATGGATCCAAGAGTACCTTGGGGAAGCTGGAGCATTGGACTACAATTGCTGGATCAACTGCGAACTTTTGGGGTCTTGTAGCCATTCCTGGCGAATGGCTTGGAGCCAATCTGGTACAATAAATGAAAGAGAAAAAATGGATCCTTCATCTTCATATTTTTGGGAAAGTGCATCCACAACCACATTGCCTTTTCCTTTCTTATAAATGATCTCATAGTCATATCCAAAGAGTTTAGTCACCCATTTTTGTTGTTCTGGGGAGGAAATGCGTTGTTCCAGAAAATACTTGAGGCTTTGATGGTATGTCTTAATTTTGAATCGTTGCCCCAATAGATAAGGATGCCACAGATCCATGACATGTAGAATAACCAACATTTCCTTTTCATAGATGGATTTTCCCATATTTCTTTCAGATAGTTACTTGCTGGTAAAGGCCAAAGGTTGACCCTCTTGCATAAGGACAACACCAATTCCTTTCCCTAAGGCATCACATTCCAACAAAAAGGTCTTTGTGAAATCAGGAAGGGCGAGGATTGGAGTGGTGCACATGGCCATCTTCAAGATTTGAAAAGCTTGAGAAGCAGCTGGAGTCCAAGTGAAAGAGTTCTTTTTGAGGAGAGCAGTGAGAGGTGCTGCAATCTTCCCATAATTCTTAACAAACTTGTGATAATACCCCGTTAAGCCTAGAAATCCATGCAAGTTCTTAAGAGTCTTTGGGTGAGGCTAGTCTTTAATAGCTTCAATATTTTTAGGATTCACCCTGACACCATATTTGCCAACCAGATGACCCAAGTATTCTACTTCTGAGGTGCCAAAAGAACATTTAGACTGTTTCAGGAAAAGTTGGTGCTGAGAGAGTAGATGGAGAACTCGATCCACATGAGCAAGATGGTCTGTCCAGGTTTTTCTATAGATGAGGATATCATCAAAGAAAAATAAGACAAAATGGCGGAGAAAAGGATAGAAGACATGATTCATGAGGCTTTGGAAGGTGGAGGGGCCATTACACAAGCCAAAGGGCATGACCAAAAACTCATAGTGGCCCTCATGAGTTCTAAAGTCAGTCTTGGGAATATCTGCCTCTTTCATACGTATCTAGTGGTAGCCTGAACGAAGATCTAGTTTAGTGAAGAATTGGGTGCCACTCAATTCATCCAGTAGGTCATCAATGATAGGAATGGGGAATTTGTCTTTGATGGTAAGTTTTTTGAGGGCATGAAAGTCAAGACACATTCACCAAGAACCTTCTTTATTCAGGACCATGACCACATGAGACGAATAGGGGCTCGTACTAGGGCGGATAATGCCTGCATTAAGGAGTTCCTGGACCATTTTCTCAATTTCATTTTTTTGGGAAAAGGGGTGATGATACAAACAGATATTAGGAGGAAGGCTTCCTGGTACAAGGGGAATGGAATGATCATGAACACCACGGGAAGGAGGGAGGCCTTGGGGAGTGGAAAATACCAATTGATGTTTAGAAAGGATGGCTTGGAGGTCTTGTGATATGGAAGGTGTCTCTGTTGCTTGTATGGCATGGATTTGGGCGATAACACCAGAATGACCCTTTTTGAGTAGCTTTTCCATGCGATGGGAACTAATGATCTCAGGTGAACCTACGGTGATGCCTTGGAACTTATATTGGTGGCCCTCTTGGTCGAATTGCATGGTTAAGTATATAAAATCCATGAGAATGGGACCCAAAGTCCTTAGCCAGTCTGCACCCAACACAATGTCACAAGCTCCCATGTCGATAGCAAACATATGGTATTTCAGGTGGTAGTCACCAATTTGGAGACACACATTTTCACAATGCCCTCCACATTTCATGGAACCACCATTGGAAATCATGATTTGGAAATTATTGACGACATGGATGTAGCAATGAGTTTCTTGGGCAATGCGGCGATGAATAAAATTATGGGTGCTACCACTATCAACCAGAATTATGACCTTCCGATGCTTGATGTAACAGATTAGCTTGAGGGTTTGGGGAGTGGAGAAGCCAGGGAGAGCATTGAGGGAAATGACTAGTTCTACTTCAGGAGGGTCTGAGGGAGGGGTTATGTCAGTGGATTCACGTGATTCAGACATAGAGGGAGTTTCTTCATCTTCTTCTGAAATCTCCTCGGATATGGCCATAAAAATATTTTGTTCTTTACACTTGTGGCCCGGGAAATATTTTTCATCACAGTTATAACAAAGGCCTTTGAGTTGGCATTCATCCATTTCATCCCGGGTTAATTTTTCGATCTTTAGTGGAGCAGAGGGAGTAGTGGGATTTACTGTTTCAGGGCGAGGAATAAAGGATGGTTTGCGGTTTTGAGAAGATACAACCTGTTGTGCTTCTTTAGCTCTTTTGGTAGCCTCCACCAAACTCTCAGGCTGAGCCATGAGGACATGGGCCCAAATTTTGTCCTTGAGGCTGCTGATAAAACACTCTCGGAAAAAGGCATCAGACATGCCATCTGTTCTAAAAGGCAGGCGCTCAAAGGAAGCTATAAATTCTTCCACTGTTCCTATTTGTTTCAGCTTTGTCAAATGGCCCAAATGGTTGGTGTCAGTGTCAAAGCATTCATAAAGCTCTGCCACAAATTGTGTCCAAGCAATATACCCTTGACAAGAGTTTTTTCTCCATTGCCACCATTACCAACGTTCTTGATCTAGATGGAGAACACCATACTGGAGTTTGGCCAAGTCATATGTAATGATGTATAAAGAGAAGTAATGTTCCATTTGGGTTGCCCAACCAGTGGGGTCCGAGCCATCAAATTTTGTCACATCCACCCGTGGAAGGCGTAGGTCACGTTGAAAGTGATGGTTCTGCAAGGTATGGGAATGAGAGGAATGGTCACCTTCAGTATGTGGGGGTGAGGAAGAGGAAGGGTTATCTGTAGGGATATGCAGTTTTGTGTAGAGTGCCAAAAAGACTGATTCAAGATGGGTGGTGAGGTCTTGTTTGATTTCTCCCATTGAGGACTGCATGTTTGTATTGATGGTGGCGAAATTGGCACTGATTTGTTTCACTTCTTGTTGGGTCTCAATGAGACCAGACTGCAAAGTGTTGAAGCGAGCTTCCAAGTCTTGGCTATGAGTATGGGCCATGAGGATGGGGGAACTGAAAAGGGGCGGGTAGGGTAAAAAAAATTTGCCGAAAAAATGATATGGATGAATGTGATAAAGGCAAAGAGATGAATCCAATGGAATAGGGCTAAAATAATGGTGAAAAAATTTCTAGACTTTTTTTTTTAACGTCCAGTCTGAAGAATACTGTAGAGAGGAAATGCCCAAATGATTAACCAGAAAGAAATGTGTATTTACTTAGCAACCCGAACACAGTTGCGTGGCAATAAATCTTGTCTATTTTAATTTGTTTATGTTTCTATCCCCAAGGGTTAGGTATTCAAGGGTTCTACAGACAAGGGTTTGACCTGTACTATAGCTCTCTGATATATTTGTGGGGTCCAACAGTAGTACTCAACCCAATATCTCAGGGCACTAACTAAGGAGGATAGACCGTACCCTTAGCCGTACTACTCGACTATCCAGGTACTAGAGAGTATCTTCCTGAGTGTTGTTCTCGGTGACACTATAGTAGTCAGGTGACTAATTGGTTTATCTAAAGAGGGCTTCAGGTAATCTAGGCCGATCCATACACAGGTGCTGTCTGATGCGCTACCACTTGAAGGGGTACCAATAGGGGTTACAAGGGTGGCCAACATATGTGCGCTTAAGTACCGCTTGTATTTCCTGTGTGTATGAATCCCTCAACCATGGGTTTATGCACGTAACGACATATCTCTATGGCTTAAAGACGCCAGAATACGTCTCTACCCTGAAAAAAAATTTAACGCACACTTTCTGCCGAGGAAAGTGCTCTAATACCACTTGTAATATACCAGATATAAAATGTATGCATAACATAAATAAAATGCTAGTAATGGCAGAATAACAACAATACAACCAAAACATTCACCACAATAACACTGAAAATATATAAGAATAACAACAAAAATAACACTTTGAATCTGTTAACTCCCAAAATGAAACCGTCCTTTTGGTTGAGTTTTGTGGTGGATATCATAGCTTTAGGTAGTATCTTCGAGTCATTTTTTGAGTTTTTACAGCTGAGAAAATTTTTGGTTTTGGTGTGTCTTAGAAAATAATTGACCTATCAAGTCTTCTCTTTCAAAATTGTCATTTTTTACTTTCCACAGCTAACGTGTTTTCAAAGATTCATTGTGCGCTGTGGAAAGTGCCCACTTTCAACAGCTAAGGAGCTTGTTTCATCAGTTGACGCGCTGTTGAAAGTGGCGAATCTAAAAAGGTTTTTGAAAATCAGTTCTCGGGTGGCGCACTGTGGAAGGTACACACTTTCAACAGTTAAGGAGGGTCTTCTACAAAGCGATGCGTTGTTGAAAGTGCATACTTTCAGCAACTAATGGGGTTTTCTTCGCAGAGTCACGCGCTGGTGAAAGTGGCAAGCGAGCGTTTGACAGAGGTGTTCTCCATGGGTCGTTGCTGCATGAAGCGGGAATCACGTGCGTGATATCCACGTATGAAAACAATGATGATGTGATCACCCCCATGTCAGAGAAAATCCAAGGCATGCGCTGATAGGAGTGGGCAATCATGGAAACTAAATCATGCATGTCAGATGTGACTGGAATTCCAATTCGTTCTAGGAACCACGCTCAACGTTCATCACATTCGAAATGGCAAGTTCGTGTTTGGAGATGCAGGTACATAGGAGGTACCGCCGACCTGACACCATCAAATCAAACAGAGGTCTCGCATCACAAACCGTTTACAAAACACTGTCAAAGTTTTCATTTAATTCAAAACAGAGCCGAAGCCTGGACTGCTTTCAACAGCGCAGAACCTCGGCTCGACTAGGCGGTTACAGGGTTTACATTTGTCAAGTGTTTGAGCTCCAGAATGGAGAGAAAACGTAGTGGCGTTTTACTCAAACGAGAATTGGATAATTTATCCTTTTTGGAATCACATCCCGAGGTCTGGAAGCACTTTTCAAATGCGGGGTGCATGGAATTCGCTGAAAGGTTACAGGTTGGGTCTCACCAGGCCACAGCTGAAGCCTTCGCCAAGACGTTTGATGGAAACAAAGCTCGCATTGGCTCTGTGGAAATTAAGGTGGATGAGGCTGTCATTGCCACAACTACAGGATTGCCTAGAATTGGTCAAAAATGGTTCAAAACCACTGCTCCTAAGAATCTAGATTTCAGGGTCTATTTGAAGGATGGGTACAAGCACAAAGCATGGACAAAAGGTATGCTCGTTTCATATCTGGATGAAGAGTGGAAAAATTTATTCAAAGGCATTCAACTGTACATTACCTTAGAAGGAAGATACGATAAATTGATGATGTACCACTTTAAACTCATGGATCATTTTACAGGCAAGACCCCCATCAATTTGCCTTACTTCTTATATCACCGTTTGTCTAAGGTCTGCAAGAGAATTAGAGCTCAGCCTTTGAGCATGAAAGCTACTCTATGTCACCTAGGCCTCATTAAATTGATCCTTCTGCAAGAATTGAAACAACAGGGAAGGAGCTGGGAGCACTTCCTGTTCTGGGAAGGTTTTGAAACCCAGAACCAGACCGCAAATGAACAGATGGCAGGTGAAAGAAAGAAATCCTCTCCTCAGAGCAGCTCAAGAAGAAGAAGGGCCTTGTCAGGACCTTCAGAGGATAGGGTATCTAGATTGAAGCCTCACAGTTTGAAGAGGAAATTGAATTTCGAGCAGACTACAGAGCAGACTATACAACAGAATTCAGGACATCCTACACAGCAAAGTACAGGGAATAATATCCTAAATTTGCCATACTCAGATTCAAAATCTGAGCAGCAAGACCAGTGCCCTATCATCAAGAGTTATGAGCAATCAGCAAAATGTGCTCAGAACTATGATACATTAAATCATACAGAGCAGGGAGAATCATCAAAAAACCCTAGAACAAATAAATCTCAGAGAATCAAACACCTCAAGGAGGTAATTGCCCAGCAGGAGGTCTTGGAGCGGGTGATAAAGTATAGATATAAAAAATTATCTGACAACTTTGCCAAGACAAACGCGGCATTTGAAAAATTGGCCAAGGAGACTGTCAGAGAGAAGAAAAGGAAGGCTAAACTCGCCAAAGACTGCAACAGCCTGCGGTGTCTTACCAAGCGCCTCAAGAAGCAGATCAAAGGGTTGAAACAAAAGCTAAAATGAAAGTCTCATCCAGATCTGAAGGTTCTTGCTCAGGTGGTCGTCAACATGCAAGGTGAGAAGTCAGATGCCCATTGATTTTGGTTTAAAATCAATTTAGAAGGTGAAAATGCTTTTTGTGCACTATCGGGACTTTCAACAGTGCCAGGCGACTATTTCATTACCCGTTAGCTGTTGAAAGCGAAAGCTTTCAACAGCTAACCCGTAAAAATTTCAAACGGTTGCACTGTTGAAAGCTGGGCAAGAAAATTTTGAGGCCGAGAACGCAACAGTTTATTTCAAACATATTTTGAAGATATGCCAACGTATCAGTGGACCATTAAGTGGTATGCAAGGAGTTCAACCTCAGGGATTCAAGGGATTTTGGTTACTCATTCAAAACCATATCCTAAAACTCAGCCATAAAATATTGGAAAATGGAACAGTCATGTACAGGTGTCCTGCTACTTCACCACATCGCAGATACTGAAAACTGGAGGAAGAAAATGGCAATTTTTGTAGACTGAAGATAGATCGA
Source organism: Picea engelmannii (assembly GCA_009831015.1). Taxonomy (NCBI): domain Eukaryota; kingdom Viridiplantae; phylum Streptophyta; class Pinopsida; order Pinales; family Pinaceae; genus Picea; species Picea engelmannii. The sequence goes on from WSFP011408705.1 coordinate 21,905, forward strand.
ACACTTAGTTCAGTCGATTGAAGACTTTAATTTCAAAGTAGTTTAGATACAATAGAACTGTTTTTATTTAATAACAGATCCATGATTTTAGGATATGTGTAACTGCTTGTAAGGGCTATAAATGCCTGTTTTGATATCAAACAATGGTTCGATTTTGGATAGAGTAATTGGCTATTGTACTCAGACTTTTTATGTTAATACAGATCATTGGTTCCTTTCAATTTTGATTGTCAGCTTTCCATCTTTCTTCTGCATTATTATCTGTGTTGTCAAGCTTTGAATGGCTTTTATCCCATTGTTTAGCTCATAGCCTGATAATAAGTCTCTTGATTGTCTCTTAGACCCTACATTGTACTGGTTTAGTTACAATATGTTCTTCACCCACTTTAAAGCTATCTGTTGATTAATCAATCTTTGAGAGCACTGTCTATTTGTTTATCATTTTCATGTTTGAATGCCATAAGCTATATTGAGTTGTCCCATTGATCCACATTCACAAAATACAAAAACATTCATTTCTTAAGTTACCAAGCACCTTTGGTCTGCAACCACAAAGGGTTTCTTGGAGTGATAACAAATTGGCGTCGTTGCCGGGGAGAGGAGATCGAAGCTCAGCTTCCTTGGGAGACGACATAGATCCAGCTTTGATGATAGACAAAGCCTGGACATCACTTGGTTGTACATTTTCTATCTGGCGACTCCATTGACGAAGTGGCTCCCAAAAGAGCTCACACCAGGGCAAACCCAGAAGGCCCATTGACAACATCCATTCCTGATCCAGAAAAAATCATCAGCAAGGGCAAAGAATTGCACAGACAGGCCTCCAGATCTGCAGCTGCAATTGATTCAGGTATTCCAATTGATTCTCATATTTCTATATCTGAAAAGTCTTTTGAAACCCCTGCTGAAATTCAAAATTCTAAAGAAATAAAAAGTTCATATCAAGCTGCTATGGTAGAGGAACCATCTTTTTCGTCCAATATCACAGATTCTGCCCTTGAGATTGAAATTTCATCTCATCCAAAAGAACATTCCTCTTCATCCTCTTTCAATTCATCACCTAGTAAACCTTCAAAGGGTGTTCTGCACACTTATACAAATCTACCTGTCCTTGAGGAAATTATCCAAGATCTATCCTCTAAAGGTGAAGAAAACCTAGCTTCGTTGCTCAGCCAGTTTTATAAAGCCTCCTATTTCCCATCAACTTCTAAAACTACTGTTCAGAGTGAAGTGAGACAATCATTCATTTCCAACTTAGGTAATTTATCTCCTCCATCATCTCCTCTGAGTTACCTATCCCCTCCATTGTCTCCTACAAGCTCCTCATCTGCATCTATCACCAAGATCATCATGGCTGCCCCTATGACCAGAATGGAACAAATCTTGGCAAACGGATATGCCCCTCTTGTCTTTCCAAACCCCCTGTCTGCCATGCCAACTGGTGATTACCAGAAATACATGCCAAAGTTTACAGGAGCAGGGGAATACACAACTGAAGAACACATTGAGGCATTCTATGCTTATGCAGAAAATATAAACATTTCAGAAGAAGATGTATGGACTAGAGTCTTCGTCCAGAGCCTAGATGGCCAAGCCCGGAAATGGTTTAAGGAGCTGGCAGGAAATTCAATCACTGGCATTGAACAACTAGATGCAACATTCTTGAAGCATTGGGGAGAGAGGAGAGACCTGCTGTATTATATTTCAGAATTTGGAAATCTGAAGAGAGGAGATGGAGAATCAGTCTCAGATTTTATTAAAATATTCAACAAGATGTTTGGTAAGATCCCTGCAGAGATCAAACCAAGTGATGCCTCAGCAAAAATCACGTTTTCCGCGGCCTTTGATGCAGAATTCTGTCTTATCCTTAGAGAAAGACGGTCAACCACGCTTGCTTTAATGCAAGATGCTACTCTTGAATTTGAATCAAACATCACCGCCTCTCAGAAGCTTAAAGGGAGGGATGAAAAGAAGAAATATGCTGTCGAGTCTTCTTCTTCTTCTAACAGTCAAATGGAAAAAATGGCTAAAATTTTGGACAGCCTAACATCAGAAATGTCAAAGCTAAAAGTCCAAAACCAGCCACTAGCAAAAGCAAAAGAGTCAAATACTTTTGCTCCCAGAAATCCAAATGCTTTTCCCTATAGAAGAAATAATCCACAAACTCAGATTTTGCAAAGAGACATGAATTCTAATGAAGACCAGTGGATAAAAGTCCCTCTTCAGAATGTAGTCATGGACGAAGGCAATGGCGAAGATCAAGAGGATGGTGAAGGCGACATTCATTGTGTTGGAGATGAGACAGGGACATCTTATCTCACACAACAAGATTATGAGCAATCATTAATGAATGAACAAATAGAAGATGATCTCCTTGGTGATGGCATATTTACAGCAGAGGATAAGAACATATACAACCTTCGATCTAAATCTAAGGCTGCTCAAGCAGATGCATCAGCTTCTCCTACAGAGACTGCTGCCCCTGTCAAACAAAAAGACCATACATCAGAAGATCAGCCTGCAAAATCTTCAAAAGAGAAAGCACCAGCCTCTCCCAAGAAGATTGATGCCCCTGTCAGTCAGCAAACTCTAGAAAGGCATCCTTCTGTTGAACAGCAGAAGAATCAGGAAACCACTTCCAGTCAGGTAAAAATTTCTGATAAAACTGCTGATAAGGCTCCTTATTCTTTTAACTTCGAGGCTGAATTACAAAAGATCAAGATTCCAATTCCTCTTGTTGAGCTGATGAAAAATGAGATGTTTAAAAGAGACATCCTCAAAACTTTAGACCCACAGTCAGTATCTCATTCTGCCAATATCCTCAACATCTATGATGATAAACCAACTATCACTCCGGGCCAAATGGTAGAAGACAGAGATGAAAGTTTTCCCCCTTTCTACATCTCTTTAAACATTCATGAGAAAACACTGCACAATTGTTTGTTAGACTACGGTGCTTCACATAACTTGATGCCAAAAGCTGTCATGGATGAGCTTGGGCTGGAGATCACCAAGTCTTATCATGACCTTTTCTCCTTTGATTCACAAAAAGTCAAATGCCTTGGGATGATTAAGGATTTGGCTGTAACCTTGA
>ML860151.1:12692-24998 GCA_009831015.1 Picea engelmannii
CCGGAATCAACATTAAAGAGCGCACTGAGATCTACGGTCAGAAAATAAGCGCGCAGATCTATGGCTCACAATGGATTTCAGACCCCCCCTGGTGTTCTGCCTTTAACCATAGGGGGGGGGTCCGGACTGAATATTCCTTACGGCGGTCCCCTTGTTACATGTGGCGTTGTCCTATTGGTTCAGAAGTCCCATCCTCCACATGTTGTCTGACATCCCGTCGCCCCTGGACGTCACCCTCCACTGAGCCAAATTGTTCCACTTGCTCCTAGGGTTGTGTCACATCCCATAACTGCTGCCAGTCCCGGTTGACAGTACCCAAGTCCCTCACTTATGAACAACCCCTTTTGGCGACTCTTACCTCCAATCACCAACCTCCACGTGACCCTTCCGTATACTTTGGCCACCATCATCTGCCAACTCATCCCAAGTGGCCCGTTGTCAATTAATAACTGGGCAATATACCTGTTGTCATGCTGACCATTTTCCCGCGTCCAACCAACCCATTTTTGAATAAAACCACCGTTCTCCCTGTTCATTCGGTATTCGTCCATTGTGCCAGAAATCTCTTATTCCTCCATTACTTTTGTATCACCTTCACCTGCAGTTTTTCAACCCCACTAACGTATTGTTTATTGCAGGTACAGTTGCTAAAATGGTGTCAAAGACAAGACAAGTGGAAGAAGAAGAGAATCCTTTTCTTCCCCCTTCGGTTGACCTGGATAAAGTCCCCTTGGTTGATAAAGATCGTTTGATAGCAGATACTATTTGCAGTTTCGACTTTTCTGATTTGCAGTCATGGCTCTGGGAGGTGTTCCTGGACTAGAGCGACAAAATTGGACTCTGGGAGTCCAATTTGCCCTTGTATCTCTTTCCCCAAATTCATCATTTCCCCGAGTTTGCCCTCAAATTCCAATCCCATTACATCCTTGACTAGAAAGCCATCATTTCCTCATCCGGAGACGTCCTTTTCTTCATCACCCTCGAAGATGTTGACCAGATGATGAAAATCACCCGTGCCGAATCTGCATCCCCGTTCATCTTAGAAATCCTCACTGAGATTTATCAGAAAATGACCTTCCCCCAGAGAGCTCAGATATTCGAGCTTTTTCTCCCCACTTCCACTCCACTCCCATCCACCAATCCCCCGTACCCTTCTTCCATGTTTTCCACCAAAGGAAATCAAATTATTTCTTCCCTGTGTGCCCTGCTTGGTTACTATTCTGATCAATGGGTAGACGAGCCCATCCTGGGTTTTCTTTCCATTTTCTCAAATGATGAACAACCGACCACGCAATTCGACTACAACACCTTCTTGGCCAATAATATCCATGAGAAATTTGTGAATTTCACCACGGAGGGCATGTTCAGGTATCCATCCATTCTGGCTTACATGTTCGTCTATTTTCAAGCCGACTGGTTCAATTTATCCATGCAGAAGATGGACACCGACGGGAGGCCCCAACCTGTCACAGCGTGGACTTCTCTTCTGAAACATAACTCTGTTGAATACGGTTTCAAAGATTTCATTGACCAGTTTTACCACCCTGTGGTAAGTATGTTGAGTGGCATGCCTGAGAAACGAATAAATGATGAAGTCCGGAGAATTTTGCATCTCTCGGATAATGCAAAGACAGGAGACTGGTACTTGTATCAGAATCACACAGAAATCAAAGTTTACGGGTGCGAACTAGTGCCTTACAAACTCCCTCAATATTTGTCGGTAAGGCTTTTTTCATTGGAATACATTAGGCAAATAATGAATTCAGACGACATTCATTTCGTTTCCCTGAAGAAAAAAAAACAATTAAGAATCAAGGGGCAGATCGTCTCTTTCATCTACAATAGTAGAGGCGCGGGGGAGGAAGAAGACCGAATGTTAAAGGAGATGAAATTCTTTACAAGTTTCACCTGGCACTATGATCCCTGCGGGATCATTTCTGAAATGAGAGTAAAAAATAAAAATGTCCCTTATGCCCATGAGTCCAGGCCGGAGATCGAGAAATTTGCTAATCCGACGGAATGGGAGCCCAACACTTTGATGGACGGGGAACCACTTGTTGAGGTGGAAAAGCAAGTGCCCTCGACCAACGCGCCACCCACTACCACACCTCAGAATCCCAAGGAAAAGAGGCCTCGACAGGAATCATCTTCTCATGTAAAAGAGGTGTCGTTAGAGGAGTTTAAGATGTGCACCAAAAGGCCAAAAACAGTTTCAACGATTGGCACGACAGTAGAACAAGAGGTCACAGCCACCACAATGACCACCATAGGGGTCAAGCCAGCCAGTCTACCTTTCGACTCGAGTCAGCACAAGGAAATAACAACAGCATTGAAATCCACCGATTCTCCCTTAGATACTCAGCCGAGTAAGACTGGGCCCAAGTTGGGCATTTTTGAAAAATATGATTTGATCAAGAAGAAAAACCAGACTCTTACTACCAACACTTATGCCCAGTTTCAGAAGCAGTCGTCCACAACTCAGCATAGGCTTCTTTCGTCATTTGACACAGAAAAAGGTAGGATGCATATGGCTTACCTCCAAGCACAAGTGTCGGATCCCAAGGTTATATCAGATTATAAAAGGGCCACATTTGAGTTTCAAGAGAAAGACGTGCACCCAACAGATCAGATGGATCTGCACAAGCAAACTGGGGAGATGGTTTTCCACACTTTGGCCCATGCTACAACATCTGCATCAAAATTTCGGGTAGCTTTGAGCAATGCCCAAACCCAACTGAAGCTGGAGAAAATATCATCTTTCACAAAAGACAACAAAATCAAAACGTTGGAGGAGATGGTCCTCAAGATCGGTTACGACCTTGCAAATGTCAAGGCTACTGAAGAGATTATTAAAAACAAAAATGCTGACATTGTGTCCTTAAGAAAACAGCTAAAGCTCCCTCCAACTGAGGACCCCCAAGCAAAGGAGATAGCCGAAAAGGAAGGGGAAAAGGATGAGATGTTAAAATTACTCATGGAGTAGAATGCTCAGCTAAAAGAGATGGAGGCTGAGATGGAAAGACTACTAAAAGACAAAGAGCAGGAAAATACAATGGAAGGCATCCCATTAAGTGCTATCCCAATTGCAGGATTGAGCACAACAATAGTGACAGCCATTCGATCTGCCACATTAGTTCCACTACCGGAGGGAACAACAGACTTGGCCAAGTCTATGGAGAGAATGAACCTGCAAGAGTCAAAAATCAGTAGGCTTAAGAAAGAAGTGGAGAATCTCCAAGAGCTAAAGACTTCTTTCCAGACAAGTCTATCCAAAGAGAAACAGGTGAATGAATGAGCAAATCAAGAAGGAGTTATAGCAGCTCTAGAAACAGACAATGGCATGAAAGACTTTGGTAGAGGTGAAAGAGATTGTGTGGACAGATATTTCCAAGTCCATGAATGAAATCTAGCCAATGGTTCAAATCATGTTTGAACAAAATGAGTTGCTCGAGAGGAGCAAGCAAGTTGTTGAGAAAATGAAAATGGAGCTGGGAGACATGCCAACCCAAGCGAATGAAATCATAAGGTTCCTGAATTCAAAGACCAGGGAGGAACTAGAAGAATTAAATATTGAGGACAGGACATAAACTATACTTGAATTCAAAAGGGGTCTCATGCTCCAGCTTGAGAAGAAGATTCAAGTCATGGATCAAGGAGTGCAGAAGTTTTTCAATAAGATAGATGTTCTCCAGAGGAAGGGACTTCCTGGCCTGAAGGTCATTAATGACAAGTTAATGACACTCCCTAATTACAAGAAAAGGTTGACTAAAGTGTCTAAGGACAATTCCAAGTTTGCAGGGATACAGGGAAGCATCACGGGAAAATCATTCATGGATGCCTTGCAGTTGGATATTAGTATCCAACATGAAATTAAAAACATATTCACAATCAAGCCTACATTTGCGAAATATACAGACATGGATGAAGTGTATCGGAGATTGCTTAAAGTCACAGTGCCAGGTCATATTAGATGGGAAGAACTGTGTGATCTACTAGATTAGCAGATGAGCTGTCACCATCCAGTCACCAGTCCAGTCAGAAGAGATTGCGAAAGCACCTCGCCAACGGCCTACCCCAAAAATTTCTGCATGCAGTTGTAATGAGTCATCAAACAGTTTTTGATTAGTTAAAGTAGTTAGACTAAAAATAGAATGAGCACGTCCTGATCAGTTATGACATGAACGTTTTTAATTCGAGTTATAAATACTTCAACTCTCTAAGTATTGAGGGTTGTTGATTCGCACACCCTATTGCTATCAAGCTGTACTATTTTTTAGATCGGCCATTAATAAAGAGGAGGCATTTACAGGATTCTTGTGTATGTTCACTGGTGACATTGATCTTCCAAGTTAAATGTTTTTCTTTCTCTGTACTCATTTTGTTTTCTGAATCTAATCTTTATGAATAGCGTTATGTTGCAGGATTTATCTCTGATACCTTGTTTCTAATTCTAAAAGATTTATATGTTTATCTTCTAATACCTTCAATTAAGAAATTCTTAACTGCTTATTAGTTGAAGTTATTTTCCTCCTCTTTTCTTCTGTCCATCATTTTAATTTATAAAGATCCAATGAGTATATTATCTCGCTCTGTGGAGGTTCTCTTTAGCATTTCTGGTTGCATCGATTATTTGTTTAAATACATACCCCTTACCCCAATGGATGTGTAGGTCGTCTCAACCAACTTCAAAACGCATTTACAACAAAACCAACGTTTTCTTTACCTAGCCTAATATCCGAAACTAAAAACAAAGCTAAATCATATAGAGAGATCCCTCCCTGAAGCTGGAAGGGCTAGATCCCATCTTTAAAAGCGGTTGGTTAAGGTTACCTTTGCAGATTTCTTCTTTCCAACCTCTAGGAAATTTACAGAGTGCTAACAGATACTTTACATGTGAAGGGACGTTTAACACATTGTACCAGTACCATATAAGGCTTCTACTGCATTTTACTTATAAAATTTAAATGAATATTCCCTACTATTTGTTAAGGAGCATTGGTAAGATGTCAGACATGATTTAATCCAAGTCTAAGGATGTGGATACTAGCATCTTCCACTTGTTGGCAACCCAACATATTTTTAACTTTTTACATCAATTAAATGATCTATGTAGCTGCCTAATTGGGGTCATACATTTTTCTGTTCTTCGTAAGCAATTTTCAAAATGACAATTGTAAGTTTTCGGTTTTCCCTATTGTTTTTTCATGCTTCGTTCATGACTGAAAGCATGAAAACGAAGAATTAAAACTTACGACTGTGTTACCATTCTATTTGAAAATTTTATGAAAGGAAAAATGTCTCTATAGTTTATTAATGAAGCCTTGTTCCTTGCTATGAATACTATTCTCTTTGCTTCAATTCCTTGAATTCCAAGCATGCTTAGGGATTGTTAATTATATCAACAAAAGACCTTTTGATTAGAGCATTGATTTGGTTTTTATGTGGTTCTTGGTCATATGTTTCCTCATCACTAGGCTTTGATTTACAAGTTTCACTCTCCCAAACTTTATGATCGAACCCACTATGTTGCGCACTCATTTTTATTTTAATTCTTTGGTCATGGTTTGTACTTTATGAGAGGTGGCAATATGATTACAGTCAGCCCATCATTTTGAGGCTTGGTCTTGGGATTTGCAACACACCTTTCATTCATTTCAAACAATGCCTATCTGTTTGTTATGAATTTTCTGCTCATACGCCACAGACTGTTGATGTTTTTCAAGCCTAGAGTATACCTCTTGTCTCCTCTTATGAACCCTCCTTACGCACTGTTTGGATGACCCCCTGTGATGTTGAAATGGCTCTTGTTGTTAGAGTCAAACCTAATGGCACTCAGACCTTTATCCTATACGATGATGTCAGGGAGGACCTCGAGGGTAATGGTTGGCTCGTTTTCCTTGAAAAATTCCAGGGTTTCAACCTATAGACTGCTCAGGAATTCACTCTCTCATTCGATGGATGTAGAGCTAAGGTGGGCGACATTCAACTTGAAGTCACAGAAGACTTTATGAGCCAAGAAACAGGACTCCCTACGAGCAGTTAGAGGTGGGTCAAGAATGCTAATGTAGAAGAGGTTCCATGGACTCTTTTCTTTACATTGCGGAAAATCAAAGGATGTGACAAAGGTATGTCAGTCTCCTTACTGAAAGCTTGATGGCATGGTTTTCTTGCGGTGTTGAAACAGTTTGTCACTTGTGAAGGTCGTTTCGGTTTTGTGTTTCTTCATCATCTACGTCTGCTCATGAATTTCATAGGGTTTCCTTTAAACATGCCTTATTATCTATGGAGGAGCCTTTACAAAATGGCTAAAAGGTATAAAAAGAAATGTTTAGATCTGAGTCTTTTCCACCATGGTTTAATAAAAATTGTTCTTGCACATCAATTGAAGTTGTAGAACAATGATTGGGATTCATTTTTAACCAGAAACGGTTTTGCTAACCCCAATGTTGAAGAGGTCGACAACCCTGTGATTGAAGAAACCTTAGTCTACCCTACAGTGCCCCTCTCACCTACCCAGACCTGTGTTATGACCACCTACAACAAGCCTTTTCCCGACCCAAAGGTTACTAAGCAGACCCATGAGCAAGCTACACAGCCTAATGACTCTGTCAAAAATTCAAACAAACCTACAGGCAAGAGGTCTAAAGGCGATGTTGATTTGAGTTTTAAAAATAAGAGAGCTAGAAGGTTAATTTTGAGGAAGCTTTGAAACACGTCAAACCCTCATGTGAGCTCGATCAAGATGATCTAGATCCATGAGAGTTTGGATTCCGAAATTGATAGATTTCTCGCTGAAGAAGACCCTCTTTCGTTCCAACCATGCCTTGATCAGCCTTACAACTTCGTGGACAATCTACCGCCTTGTTTGAAACATAGTGAAGGGTTCCCTAGTATTAAGTTGGGTAATAAATCTATAGTCCATGTTGGAGAAGCTCCGGTTCACAATCCTGGTTATTCCCAAGAGACTGTTGCAAAGTTGAAGTGTTAAGTCTGCCTATTCTGGATTGATAAATACTACACCGATATACCTATCCTAAAGTCACAGATTAAATCTCTCACTGATAAGGTCGGTGCCTTAACAAATTAAAATCATAGGCTCGAGTCTATCATTCAAAGAAAAGGGAAACGTATGAAGACTACAGGGAATGTGATATTAAAAAATGTTGAGACTGCAACAACAATAATAAATTCTGAGATCATCTGATATGATTTGATTTTACAGTTTGAGGTATGATTTATTTTATCTTAAAATAGGGTTATTTATTAAATAAATTATATTGTTGTATTCATTCAATAAATTGGATTTCATTACTAAAATAACTAGCTACAGAATCAGCAGATTCTGTAGCCAGTTATTCTAATTCGAAATTTGCAAATTAATGGTTAAATATATATCTAAGTCTCTCTATCTTTTCTTTTCTTTTCAGGATATCTAGGAGTTCATGGTTACCGAGTGATATGAAGCATTTTTTAGGCTTGTTAGCCATATCTATGATACATTTTTGTATATACAGAAATAAACTTTTTTTAGCTTTAGAATATTTAGTATGATCTGGGTGGTTATATCCCCCTTTTCTTTTTGTAATCAATATATGATCTCAGAGGATGAGACAGTTACCTTTCTAAAGGCCTTAAAAACTCATTATTTTTTTTGTAATCACATCATCTTGGCCTGGGGCGAATTTTGGACAGCTTATACATGAATTTGGACAGAACACATGTTTACATTTCTGCTTTTGCTATCTGTAAATATTGTTGTTGTCTATAGTTTGTTTATCTTGATAATTTGATAATTTTTTATAGCTTTCATCTTCACAGATTATTGTGTCGTCGAGATAATCTCTTTCATACAGTCCACAATCTCATGCTTAAGTTATATGAAAATAGTGACTGATTGTTCAATTCAAATATTAAGGTTTATCTTAATCTTGTTGAATGATTAAAAGCAACTTGTTACTGTCAGATTTATCTTATGTATAAGTGCTTACAGTCACAAATATCATAGTTATTATTTGCATCCTTTCATTCTATTATTAAAATCCAATAGTCAATATATTGTCTGGCATTTATTCCAAACAGCGTGAAAGTACACTATAGATTTATCTCATGCACAGACTGAATGGATGATTCATTATCATACCGATGTCAGATGCATGCTCTTCAAGTCATTAGTAGGTTAGTTTGTTCCTTTTATTTGCTTGTTCGTTTTAGAAACTCTTATATGTGGTCTGGTTTTCGTTGTATACATATTTTGTTTCCATAGTATTTTGATATTTAATCTTATAGATGCATAGAGATAAAAAACAAATAAAAAAGAAATAGTTCATTTTACTTTCTTTATCTGCTTTCATCAAAAGAGCCATTTTTACATTAATTTTTGTGAGTTCAGATTAAAACTCATGAATTGTATAAAATGAAAATAGTTCTGTGTGTAAATATTACTTAAAATAAGTTGTATATTTATATGTGCATATATATATATATATATATATATATCAGTGATTAGTAATTAGTGAGTTATTTTGTTCCTTTTATTTATTTGTTTGTTTTTTTTGGGACTCTAGATTGGCCAACGGAGCCATTAAACCCATCAAAGTGAGTCAATCCAAACGACTTGGATTAATTAGACTGTAACCCAGTACCAAACTCGCTCTTCCAATTGATGAGCGATCATTTTCACCCATCAACAAATGGTGCTAGAAGGAGGGCCTGAACAATATTGATGGCACGTGGAGGTCGCAAGACTCCTCCCCCACCTACCCGCTCACCTATAGTAACAAGAATTCGTTCTAACGACAATATTACCTCTCAAACAACAACCACATCAAACGAAAATCCACAGATTACCATTGAACCAGTAACACCAAACCCCCCATGGGCTGACATACAAGAAATTGTTCGTCAATCACTTCTAAGGACACACGATGCTTTGGCCTATATCAGACAACCAGGTCGGCTATTGAATCAACCACTAGAATTCTTTGATATTAGGGAGCAACTTGAAGGCACTAGTCTTACCCTAAATCCTACGGATCCATATCACACCCTCACTCCTACAGCCGGAGGATCTGGTATCCCACCATCACCACCTCCTTCATCTCCTTCTTCTTTAGGAGAAGAGTCATCTGATGAAGGCAGTTCTTCATCTTAGCCTTCGACACCACCCACACCTATGGAAACTCCAAATAATCTCGCTAGACCTTGGCTCGATCAAGATGCAGTGGCCATACTTGGACCCCAACATCTTTTTCCTAAACATCTAGAGAAATGGCTCCCTAAATTTGACCTAGATTCCAAGCAGATCGCTGAGGATCATATTAAAAAATTCATGCTAGCCATTAGACTTTGAAGAATAGAACACGAAGACATAGTATGTATACTTTTCCATACACATTTGAAGGCAATGTCTCTACTTGGTATTTTTCCCAACAACCCCACACCATTGTATCTTGGGATAGATTCGAATCTTGTTTCCCTGAGAAATTCGGAGACGACAAATCTCCTGAAGTCTTAGTCATGGAACTCTCTAGTTTAAAGATGAACCCCAAGGAAAAAATAAAAGACTTTAATCAAAGTTTTCTAACATTAAATAATCAAATCCCCACTGATTCAATGCCCACTGAAAATATTATCGTTGCATACTACACGAAATCCCTACACCAAAACATAGCAATCTGGGTAAAAAGGTCTAAGAAAGAAACATTATTGGAAGCCTTCGAGGATGCGAGCCAAATTGAGAAAGATATTCTCAGCTTAAAGGACAATATCTGTAACGAGTCAGAGATTACCTCATCTTCCAAGAAGAAAATAGAAATTCTTCCTAGACCCCCCCAAACCAAAACTCAATCAGACAGTTCATATCTTGAAAGTTTACACAAGGTCATTCAGAAGTTGTCAAATCAAGTTATTGATTTAAGGAGATCAGTTGAAGAAGATTCTTCAAGCAAAGGGTCTTACAAACCCCCTTTTAGAAAGATTTTTCCCACAAACCAGCCTAATTCAAATTCTGAAGGCCTAAATCTTGAAAGCCTACAGTATGTTATCCAGACAATTCTAGAAGCACATGATAACTTAATTCCTCCCGAGATTTCTGAAGACGTGGTTGAAAAAGAAATAGTGGAAGAGGACGAACCCACTCACAACATCTTCGAGCATTTTTCATATAGTATCTTTCAAGCCAATTTCGAAACGGTGCATCCTTACAATACTAGAAGCAAAACAACGAATAAATCCTCTTCTGAAATTGGAACTAATACACCTCAAAAACATTCTAAACTAATTGAAACTAAGCAGAATTCAGCAACTCCAAGTTTAGAATATGATTTGATCGAGCATCTCAAAAAACTTAGAGCTCATATTTATGTTTATGAATTATTGAAATTTCCTTTTCTTCTGCAAAAGATGCTTCAGAATATTGCAGAAAACAGCAAAAACAACAATCTGAACAGCAACAAATTTGCAGAAAACAACCATAAAACACCTCAAAAGGTCTTCGTTAAAATGACACTAGAATCCTCTGATAAAAGAGACCTTTCTGTAAAAAGTGTAACAAATGTAGATAAAATATTCCTAGGGGCTGCGACTAAAAACCAGAAAACTTCTGTTGTTAATACTCATAGAAATGTCCCACCCTTTTTATTGACTTTTGAAATTTTCAATAGGAATGTACATAATTGTATGGTAGATTCTGGTGCATCGTCAAACGTAATGCCTTGGTCTGTTTGCCAAAAAAACAATGCTGAAGTTCAACCTTCCAGTCTGAAAATTATCTAGCTTGATCGGACCAGTGTTAAGGTAATAGGTGAATGAAAAAATGTACTTATTAGATTATCATCTAATCCTAAACTCCACTAGATTATTGATATTATTTTTGTTGATATCCCTGAAGTATATGGCTTATTTTTAAGTAGGGATTGATCCGAACAATTACATGGTTACTTTGCGACAGATTGGACTCACTTATGACTTCCAGAGAATGGAAAGCCTAACAGAATCAAGACCAATCATGAGCGTTATCTCAAGCTTATAGTAACTGATTTAAATGATCCTAATGAACCATTCACTACTTCTGCCAATTCACCCGGAGTGCAGGGGATGAACACTTTTTTTTATCAATTTCATGGCTGAAACTTCTACCATTACTGACCCGAAACAGTAGTCTGAACTCATGACATGCACACAGTCAACAACCCTCTCTAAGGTGTCATATACAACTGATGAAAATCATATATGGTCTCTTTACTTCGATGGATCTAAATCTAAGGAAGGAGTCAGCGCAGGATGTGTGCTCATTGATCCAACAGGTAACAAAACTTTGATCACTTGCTGGTTAGAATTTGAATTCACAAACAATAAGGCCAAATACGAGGAACTCTTGCAAGGTCTCAGAAAGGCACTAGATTTGAGAGTTCAGAATTTAATAGTCTTTGGTGATTCAAAAATTGTGGTCAGACAGGTAAGAAATTTCATTCATTGCCTATCTCCACACTTGAAAAGCTATCAAACTAAGGTATGGAATCTAATGAAAAAAATTTATGCATTTAACATTAATTCTATTCCAAGATTGAATAATTATGAGGCTGACTTGTTGGCTAATGTTTCTTCTAAACTATTTCCCATAGAAGGCCTTTCTCCGAACGCATTTTTCATCGAATTGTTGATCAGACCATCCATCCCAGACAACATCACTAATTGGAGAGTTTTCGACGATGATCAACAGATCATCAATTTTCTGCACATGGAAGATACTTTCCAAGGTGCAGTTATCAATGAAGGCACCCATGACAAAGACGTCCATAATTTTACAGTGATATCGGAACCAAGATCTCCGGAATCAACATCAGATCTGGTAAATTCTATCCCAAAATCTATGGTAAGATTAGAAATTTTTTATGATTTGCATGATAAATTCAGAAAATCAGTGAATTGTAAGACGAATAGTTCTTCCTTGACCCATGAAAAGGTGAACCTAGGAACTAAAGATAACCCACAATGCATCAATTTGGGAATGGGATGTTCTGAGCAAGAAAAGTCAACATTTATTAAGTTTTTAAGGAATTTAAGGATGTCTTTTCTTGGACATATGACGATCTAAAAACCTTTGATCCTAACATCATACAACATGTTATTCCCATGAAACCCGAGACTCAACCTTTTCAACAGAAGTTAAGAAAGATGCACCCAAAACTTGAACCAACAGTCAAGAAAGAACTAAACAAACTTTTGAATGCTAAGATAATCTTCCCGGTAATACATACACAGTGGGTCTCTAATCTTGTCCCTGTAAGGAAGAAAAGTGGTGAAATC
>WSFP011408709.1:0-24998 GCA_009831015.1 Picea engelmannii
TTTTTCCAAATTCCTCTTGATTGCTTACTTCTTTCTGTCTTTACTTCTTCTAGGTTTATTCAAGATTGATTTTGATTTCGGCCTATCTTGTAGTTGTTACTTATGTAATATATTCCACATGAATTTTTACCAAGGGTTGTTGATGTACTTCATCCTTTCATGTGTATTGTCTAACTTGTACTCATAGTGATACCAATCCTTATCTTGTTTTTATTCCATAAGTATAGTTTCTCTTGGAACATATTATTTTCTAGGAAATAGATATGCAAGATATGTATAGAAAAACATGGTATGTACAAAAACAATGAGTATTGTTACCTTGTCTTAGAAGAAGAAGTATGTTTCATTCTTCTTAGTCTTCTTTGAAGGTTCCTTTTCTTCGACATCTGATGCTTCGTGTATCTCCTTTATTTTCTTTATCTCGGGACAATGATTCTTGTAGTGACCATATTTTTGACAGTTGAAGCATTGTATTTCTGACATATCATTCTCTTGATCTGGCTTCTTCCTGAAGCCAAACTTCCTTTTATTCCTGAAATTTTTGAACCTTTCTATGAAATCTTGGTCATCGTATTTATTTTGGGGTTTCTCTTTTGCAATGATCCTTGATTCTTCTTATGCACATCAACTCCAAATTTCTTCAAATGTAGGATACTCCTTCCTTGTGTTCATGCTTGCAGTAAATGCATCCCATGTCTTGGGAAGACCATTGAGTATGTTGTTCCAGAGTCTATACTCAAGGCTTATAAGTACAGTGTCTAGGCATCCGAAAGTGGGTAAAGGGTAAATAAGAGAGAAATGTAAACCTTCGGCAAGGGAAACTAAGGAAGATTTCTGCGTTGGCGTTGTCTAGCTTCCAACTGTTCCTGGATGTTAATATCTTGTTCAATCGCTTCCCATGAACGTTCGAGTTCAACCCGGGTAGTGGTTGTTTTAAGGATAGTATCGAAAAGATTTAAGGCAATGTGTGTTTGGTTTGATAATCCGGGTTCGATATTGGGTTGTGTTGGTACAGGGACAGTCATGGAGGAACAATAGAATAAGGAAACCTCAAAGGGAGAATTTAAGTGTCGTCTCAATTCGGTCGTATAAAAGAGTGTTTACGGTTTCAGGAATAAAAGGAATGCAAATCAAAGGCTTTTTCCCGTAACTGGGTTATATCTTAATAAAATGTATGAGGTGGGAGAAAAACATTTAGCTGTCTATTGAGTAAGGCTCCTATCAAGGGAGAATCTCACGTATAAACAGAAGAAGAAAAATGTAAAGAAGTAACCCAATGAATCATAAAATATATATAGAATTCGGAAAGTGTTGACTGGTCTTATACCTGTTGATAGCTGGTACAGAGGAAAAATAGTAAACAATATAGAAAACCGAAATTTATTCACTATAGTAGAGGTTGTACTAAATTATAGTGAAGCATTCATCAGATGCGAATATGAAATGAAACGAAATATGAGACACAAGAAAACAAACTCATAACACAGTCGTGACGGAATTGAGAATCTTCAGATTTGCTTTGTATTAACTCTCAAAATGTAAAAACTCTATTACAATCGACACAAAAAGGTCCAGCCCCTTTTCTTTCTTTCTACAGTATATTTATACAGTTTTACAATAAGATGGAATCTCAATCATTACAAAATTTTCAGTTATGATAGGGAGGAGAGAAATCGCTCAATTTCTTCTTCTCTGTCTTTACTTGGTGCCAAAAGCTTGTCCTCGTGTGTGCTCGATACAGGTGACACATCTTTCAACTAGCCGAGATATCAGCCTTGACGGTTCTTCTTGACAATTGGTTTCAAAAGAGTAACAATCTCGAGCTAATTGTGGCAGCCTGTCCTCCATCTGTCTGTCTATGATGTCGATAGCGCAAAATTGTGTGCTTGGTTTAATCATACATTTGTCTATCTGGACTATGTCCGCCATAGTCACTTGGGAGATCTCAGTTGAATCTCTTTCCTCTTTTTCATTTAAATCAAGAGATATTTTTTCCATATTCATCTGAATCAATGCCTCGGCATTACCTCCGTTATCAATGCCTAGAAGATTACCATCTATAGAGCTAAAATCCTCTTCTAAGGATGTCATTACTCTCTTGGCTTGCAACTTTCCTTCTAAGATGTTATGCTCCCATTCTTTCAATATAATGTTTCCTCTGGTCTGCTCCGAAATGGTGAACCTGGGATTACTTCCCGAATCCCTGTTGTTTGTGGCTATCACAACCTCTTGGAAGGTGACCCGTGCTGCTCCAACTTCCCTTTCTCTAGCAATTAAATTCTCCAAAACTTGATTGACCAACAAGAAGTTGTCCAGAATCACCTCTACCTTGGCGAGTAAATTTCGTTGGGCCATAGAGACTCTGCTCCGAATCTCCATCGCATGGGACTGGAACATCCCGATATTTATCACTTTACTTTCAGCGATTTCCACCCTTGCCTATAGCTGTTTGATCAAATCTTTTTGTTGGAGCACTTGCGTCTGACCATCCCAAACCACTAGCTATGCTTGTTCGAGCTTAGTCTTGAGCAACTCTATCTCATTTTTATTGGCCAGCCTGGCTTGCTCTATTCCTACACTTGCCTGGTCCTTGAAAGCCTCCTCTGCAGTGGCTAGTCTAGCCTCTAAGGTTTTCATGAGGCGATTTTTTCATTTTAGCTGGTTTTTTAAAAGCCCGACTGAAAATTGATTCGTCGTGGCATATGCTCCTAATGTCCCTGCTATTTCAGTCGTGAATTATTCATTCCTCTTGTCTTTCCCATCAGTTATATCTTTGTATTTCTTGGCGGTTGATTCCCCTTCCTGATAGAATTATCTCTTTACCACTGCCTTTCTCTTCTTATCGAAGAAGAACTCATTCGGAGGGAGCTCTTCCACCCTTATAGGCCTCAACTCTTTATTAAAGATCCACCCTGCGTCAATATTTCCCTGAGTTGACTGCAAGGGAGTAACTGATGTGATAGGTTCTCCGATTTGCTTCGTTGATTGTCCCGGAGTAGTAACCAGACTCTGCTTCTTCGGCGGGTCGGGAGTCTTTATCTCTGCTTTCGGACTCTTAGTTTGCTCTCCTTTGTCCTGGTGTTTTTCTTGACCGGGAGTCACATCCTTAGAGCTTTCGACATCTTTTTGTTTCACCTCCGCTGTACTCGGATTCTCACCCCGTAATACTGCGGGAAGATAACTGCATCTATGTTCTTGGAATTTCAGAACATCGGCCCTTTCTTCAGGTGCCAATATTTGGATCCGAGCTAAAATATTGGCATAAGATCTTGTGCCTCGGAAAATGTCATACGAGGGTGAATTTTTGTTCTCAAATCTCTTGAGTCCGCAACTGGCCAAATGATTACTCACGACCCTTTGCGGATTGTGCTTCTTTAACTCAATAAGTTCCAAATTTAGGTCTTCCAGGTCTACTGCCTCAGCTTTAGCATGCCTGAAATCTAATAAAGAATATGAATTTAAATGAACAGAAAAAGGTGGCCATACCTTCTTCGAGTATCCCTTCAGGTCCTTGTTGATTCCACCGATTAATATTTGTCTAGAAACCTCACGACAAGCCAGCTTGTCAAGAATGAATAATGGCAATGCATGCGGGGGAACAAAAGCCCTAAAAACTCAAATTCGTCACTATACTATCCGAGATATTGGGTGGTGGGTGATCGAAAATAGTGACATGCAGAGGCACCATCACCTAGTTGAAGATTTCATATACGAAATCTGCCGCTTTGTTTTCCCATAATTTCGAATGATAGACGTGGATGGGCTCATCCTCTACTGGAGTCCAACTCTAGCTCATTAAGGGAAATGGTGTTAAAAAACACACGACGTCCATAATGTATGCAAACATAAAAAATGAAGAAGTCTTTCCTCTCTCTTTCTATGCCCGATACTCTGTAACCCGACTGATCAAGCTATCAGACAAGATTTTTTCCCAGTCAAAGGAACAACCTTCAGTGACTCAAAATATTAGAGGTACCCATGGAATAAATAAATGTGAGGTGTCCTCTCTCCCATATAATCTGCATGTCATCATAGCTACATACTTGAACTGTGGTTCCAAGGAAGCTATAGAATATATACCATGACTGTCTACCATAAACTTCGCAGGGTGCGAAGCCCAGTCTCTTATTAAGCTAGACATAGTCTTTTCATACTGCACACATTCCTTCTATTTGAACTCATCCAAGAATTCGGCACCATCTGTAAGGTCAGAAGTTGTGGGCAACTTGTACATGGCTTGCAGGTGTTCAGGTCTGAAAGTCCTGATGGTGACCTTCTGCTCATTCACAATGGTTCTGGTTGGTATGTCCACATGGTCTAATGCCCATCAGACCATATCATAGTAGAGGAGCAATCATGGCCTAGCCACTACTTTATGCATTCCTGATTGAATGACGATCTTATACTTGGTGGTTACGTCGTCTTTCTCATTGTCGCTGGAATCATCGGAATAATCCACCAATTCGGCCTGCAGAACATCAGAAACGAATGACCAGTTCGGGACAGAGTCGACACTTTGAGGTGAAGTATCAGCGACGTTGTCCGAACCTTGTCCCGAAACCTCAACGCTGACTTTGGATGCTTTTCGCGAGGCCATGATGGGAGATCCTGTTATGGCTCTTCTACGATAAAAGTACGTATACATACATAAGTTAGCTCGCTGAGAAAATGTGCTCTGCATAATATAGAAAGGAATTTGTTATAATGAATAACAACTCTATATATATTCAAAAACTCGGTACTTTTCAGAACAAATCTGTCAAGTCATGTTTAGAAATAAATTTAGCAATAAAAACCCAATCTTTATTCGTCGATTCGCCTTATTTGATATTTAATTCCATAAATTTTGGCGGTTTGAAATGTTAGTTGGCGTATGGAAGAAATAAGACTACCTCGTAAATCATGCAAGCATCAAAACACGAGAGATATTGATTTAGCTTAATTAATATGGTTTTACCAACATTAATTAATCTTTCGGTACTCGTTGTATCGAGAATTCTTATTTAACTCTTTGAACCTCTAACCTCCGAATTTGCGATGATTGATTTTGGTTCATAAAAATGCAAATGTGATTAGGTGCTTAATTAATTATGTAATTATTTATATTCACCATATCGTGACTCGGAGCTTCGAAGGTAGGTTTTCGGGAAGTTTGCATGCCGAGCTACGAAACCGTGAGATCGCGATAATACGTTTTAATTAAAAGGGAAGATAAACTCGGATTAAGTGATTAATTAATTATGTTCATATCGTTATCGTGATTTCGCGAGTGTGGGCTTAGACAGTGTAACTTTTTAAAGAGAAAACGCCAAGTGGCAAATTGCCGATAGAACTTTACCATGGCTTAGCTTTTACCTTTAACCTTGACATGGGTTACTAAAATAAATACTTCATGGTTTCAGCTATTGGGGTTATGACAATAAACTTTTGGATTTAGTGAACGCCGAGGCACAAAATCCCGATGACATTTAATCATGATTTAGGAAAACTTTACTCCCGTTACTGCCCTGGGTGAAATTTTAAAGCGATTTCGTCGTTTCGTTGCTCGGGACTTGTGAACTACGTAATCTATGTCATCCAACATGTGAAATCCCGAGGCAGAACAAAAGAGGGAAAACTTTTTGCCGAAAAGTAGGACTCGCCTCGAGAGTACAATAATCATCACTGCTTGTGTGATAAGACCTCAGAGCTTTTGAAACCACAGACGGAAAATACGAAAACCATCTTTCGATTTCGAGCATTGAGACATGAAATTTGTGACAGGGTAGAAGAAACAAAGGCGGCTCCAACATAGGCTCCAACTAGGGATCCCGTTTTCTTGTAAGATGGGAAGAACAGTAGACCACGTGCCAATATTGGGTAAATGGACTCAATAGTTTCAATCAGGCGAAAAGGTTCCTGAGAACAGGGTACCGAAGGGGAAAGAGACTTCGTTTTTTACCTTGAAAATATTTTCAAACTCAGATACTCTTTTTAAACTTAGTTGTAGTCCCTTTCACGACTTTCCCTTTCCCGTTACTAAACTTAGGTCTGCCTTAAGACAATCAAAACAGTTCTACGAGACCCAACAGATCTTGCGGCTATCAGCTTGCATCAGAAGAAGAAGTTTTTATGTTTTTAAATCGGGAAGCCCCGTCTGAACTTGGGATGTAGATCAGGTTTTAAAAAGAATTGGTTACCAGAGTAGAGTGATATTCATGTATAACAGCCTTACAGATATATCAGATATTGCTTCACTTCTAGCGAGCCTGTTCAGTGCCCCGGTGAAGTTATTTGGCCCCTTTTACTGACGCCGTGTGAAAGGCTGTTATACGAACTTAGGGCATTCTATTTGAGAAAGCCTCAATCCTCTGATATTGTTGAAGAACCTAGGAGAGTTAGGATCACTTTAAGCATCTCTTCGTTTAGCAGGGGATCGAGGAGTTGTGAAGACCTGCCTTCTTTCCACAATCTGCTTTGAAGCTCACGAGGTTGAAACGAAAACTCTTATCCTGTCTTATGCGAAACGGAAAGATACTGAATTTTTAAAAGGTAAAGCCATAGATATAAAAGGGTGACAGACAGTGACTTACGAACTGAGAATACAGAGGTCAAAAATTTCAAAACTGACTCTTGTAGATCTTTTTAGGGGATACCTTGCTTTGACTGACTGCTTTTAAATTGGGTGAATCATTTAATTTGTCTTAATTTTTCATAGACAATTAAACCAAGAAACAACTCTGTTATTTATCAGTTCAGCTGATGTTGCTATTTGAATGAGGTTACCTCGGTTTTCTTTAATAGTCTTTTAGAATATGTATTTTAGGAAATCTCATCTTTACCTTTTCATTTCAATTTCTTTGCACAATATCAAATTTATTGGGTATCACCTGTTTTAGCCGATTTATTTCTGACATCAACTTTCAGTTTACTTCTCCTGCTTGTTTTGTATGCAGCTAGAATCCTGTAAGAGGCAAATACGAAGATTATCAGGGCTATTTGAAAGGTGTCGAAAGTTCATGAAAGAAAAAAGAAAATCAAGAGTAATGTTTAAATGAAAAATATATATATGCATACAATATATATATAAGTATACAATTTTTTATTTATTTTTGTTTTTTTTAGGCGATTGTTATGTCATATAATGCTTGAGATAATGCCCATTGATAAGGGCGTTGAGGATTTCATCGTCTATATTTTCCAGTAGGAAATAATTTTTTCCTTCCAGAGCCGAGACTCTGAATGGCCCATACCAGAGGTGGTCAAATTTACCATGTTTTGTTGCTTCTTCCCTTCTTGCATCCCACCTTAACACTAAATCACCTGGGAGGAAATCTCTGTCCTTTTCTCTGTGATCGAATAATGCTTTCATGTCATCTTGGTACTTCTGCATCTTTTCATCTACTTCGACTCTATGTTGTTGAACCTCGATCAGTTGATTTATCCTCCTAGTGACATGATTGGATTCTTCATTTTGATCTTGCCATAACTTCATCACTGGAAGCGCTAGGTTTATAGGTAACACAACATTTGTCCCATATACCATCTGAAAAGGTGAAATGCCAATAGACCTTTTTGTGCTTATGCAATTTGCCCACAATGCGTATTTTAAGTGCACATGCCAAGACCTTTTGTTTTCATCCAATACTTTCTTGATTATATTTACCAGGCTCTTATTAGATGACTCGACCAATCTGTTTCCCTGGGGGTAATATGTTGTGGAATGGCCAAGAACGATGTTATATTTCTAACAGAAGCTGATCATAGCCATGGATTTAAAGGCTTGGGCATTGTCAGTAACTATCTTTTGGGGGCAACCAAATCTAGACAAAATATTGTCTTCTAAGTAATCAATTAACACCGAGTTTGTTGCCCTTTTGGTTGGAATGGCTTCCACCCATTTAGTAAAATAATCTGTTGCGGTTAAGATCCACTTGTGTTGAGCACTAGAATGGGAATTAATATCGCCTATGAAGTCTAGACCCCATTGCTAAAATGGGGCTTCAACTTTGACTAGAACTAAAGGCAGCGTCGGGAGCTTCTGTTTACCTGCAAATAGTTGACAAGGGTTGCAGGCTTGGACTTTGGCATTGACGTCCGAAAAAAGTTTTGGCCAGTAGTACCCAGCCCTCAAAATCTTGTAAGCTGTAGCTCTCCAAGGGTGATGCCCCCCATAGACTCCCTCATGAAATTCTTCTATAACCCCCTGAGTTTCTGATTCGACTAAAAAGACTAATAGGAAACCGAGTGGATCTTTCCAATATAGCTGACTTTCAGCGATACAATATTTAACAGCATGAAATTTTAAAGTCCTGGCTTTTGATGGTGATAGCTCATTTGGGCATTTTAGAGTTAGCAGGTATGATACTATGTCTTTGTACCAGCCTGATGATATGAACTTCTCTTCGATCTTGTTTGGGCCTATTTGCTCATCCAACTCATTTAGGTTTATGTCTTCATCGCCTTCTTGTAGGCAATTGATACCTAGGGCTCTGAAATCCGACTCAGCTAAGAGTTTGGCCAGGCCTTGTCCTTTTATCAATTTGGTTGGTTTGACTTCCATATCGAATTCTTGGATTTTGGTGAGCCATCGCCCTCTTTTTCCATCGTTGTCTGGTTGTACCAAAATATCTTTCACCGAACTGGTAGGTACGTACGCAATTATCTTGCAGTGTAGTACATATGTTCTGAATGATTTTAATGCTTTTACCATGGCGTACGCTTGTTTTTCTATTATATCATACTTCAGTTCTACGTCTCTAAGGCTCTTGCTAAAAAAAGCGATCGGTTGTTCAAAACCTTCTTCATTCTTTTGTAGGAGCACTGCGGCAATAGTGTGTTCGGAGGCAAATGAGAAAATCAGGAAATCTTTTAGATAGTCTGGGCTCGCTAACACAAGTGCCTCGCTTATGAATTTCTTAATATGTCCGAACGATGCTTTGAACTCGGTTGTCCATTTTACTTCATTGTCCTTCTTCAACATACATGTGATCATTTTTACAATCTCAGTGAAATTCGAGATAAATCTTCGTAAAAAAATTATTCTTCCTAAGAAAAATTGAATCTCATTTACATTTCTGGGAGTATTTATAGTATATATTGCTTCAATCCTCTTAGGATCAATCCTGATTCCATCCCTAGATATGATATGACCCAAAATCTTACCTTCCCGCATGGTGAAATGTGATTTCTTTGGATTTAAAGATAGACCAAATTTGCGGCATTTTTCGAAAGTCTGTTTAAGATGTATCAAGTGTTCTTCGTCGGTTTTAGAGAAAACCGTCAAATCGTCGAGATAAATGACTACAAACTTATCCCTTTCTCCTATGAAAGTGATGTCCATAGTGCGCTGGAATGTGGCCCCTACATTCATCAAACCAAAAGGCATTTTGTCATACATGAACGTACCCCATGGTGTGGTGAAAGCGGTTTTTTCTCTATCTTGTTCATTCATGGCGATTTGATTATAACCAGAGAAATCGTCAATCATAGAAATTAGGTTGGCTCCAACTACCTTTTTTAACACATGGTCCATTTTGGGCAGTGGATAGTTGTCCTTGAGCGACAACTTATTTAGATTTCTTAAATCCACACACAGTCTGATTTCCCCACTCTTTTTCCTGATCGGGACCAGGTTTCCTACCCAGTCCGAATATCTCAGAGGTACTATTATTTTCGCGTCTAAAAGTTTCCTAACTTCTTTTTCGATCACAGGTAACAACATGGGGTTGATCTATCTAATATTTTGCCTAAATGTTTTGACCCTGGGCTTTATAGGTATCTTGTGATCAAGTACGGAAGTGTCGTAAGTCCTTAACTCATCATAAGACCAGGTGAAAACATCCTTATACTATCTGAGTAGGTCTTTATATTTACTTTTTTCTTCGAGAGGGAGGAACTTGGATATTTTTACCATCCTAGATTCTTCTTTGGTTCCTATATCACAGTCCTCCACTTCTTCTGGTTGGGGTTGTAAGGTGGATTTTACAAGTATGTCGTTTTGATCAAAAAGTCTTTCTAAAGGAATCAATCCTTTCGGAATCTGGTTGCTTTTAAGGACCAGCATGCGATGATCTGAGATTTTGTCTCGGAAAGCTTTAGGATCCTCCCCTCCTTGCATGATCCATATCGAGTCATTTTGATTTTCTTAGTCTACATGAGTTTTGGAAAATTCGCCTACTGCTTCAAGAAACTTCTTAATTTGTTCGTCATCCTCAAAAACCCGCCAGTACTAGATATTGTCTGGTATATATGGTTTGTGTCTAATTTCTATGTGATACTTCAATTTGAAAGTCGTGGGATGAGAGAAGGTTGAAGTTGCTTTAACCAATGCATCAGCATGCAAGTTCTCTGCGCGCGGGATGAAGTGGACATTTACAGACGAGAAAAAAATTTCCATCAAATCCCAGGCACAATTCTTGTATGATCTTAATCTGGGATGCTTGGCTTGGTACTGTCGATTTATTTGTTTGACTATTAACTCTGCATATTCATATACCTCTAAGTTATTTATCTTTAGCTTCTTGGTAGCCTCTAATCCTAAGACCAACACTTCGTATTCACATACGTTGTTAGTATAATCTATATCCCATTGCAGTCTGTAGGAAAAAGGAACCACGAACTTTCCTTCGGGAGCCACTAAAAGCACTCCTGCACCAACCCCTTCACAAGATGAGGCACCGTCAAAATACATTTTCCAAACACCGGTGCTACATAGATCCTCTTTCATGTAACTTGACTCTTCCTGCTCTATATCGTTTTCCTCTAGACAACCATCTAAACCATCTTCAAAAGATAAGATACAATTTCCTAAATCTTGATCTGCAATATAAATAGGGAAATTGTTCGGGTTTTGAGGGTCTCTTACCGTATATGCTAATATCGTTTCTCTGTACAACCGAGTAAATTGACCACCAAACACAGGAATTGTGGCGAACGTCATATCCAATTGAAGAGAACCCCCCAGTTTGGCTCCCCATGACCTATACAACAGTAAGCCATACTTAGGGGGAATATCTGCAATAACCACATCCATCAGGATACTCTTAACCGGGACCTGTGTCAAGGTAACTACTAAGTCCTTTATCATTCCCATACACTTAACCCTTCTCGAGTCAAAAGAGTAAATATCTCCATACCGTCTAGTGATCTGGAGACCCAATTTGTCCATAATAATCTTAGGCATAACGTTATGGGAGGCTTCAGAGTCTAACATGAAATTATGTAGCAATTGATCATATACATTTAAAGTGATATAAAAGGGAGAAATAGTATCTTTGGCCCCTTCAAAATGTGGACCAAAAGTGATTTTAGGTTTGTCATCTTCTAGGTTTGAAACATCAGACTGGCTTTCTATCTCTAAGACACCCATCACTTTGGAAATTTGCTTCCGATAAACGGGGTTTTTTGCTAATTCTACCAGAGGGATTGGTATCTTAATTTTATTTATTTCATTTTCAAAACTGAAAGCTCCACTCACCTTGTTTGTTTCTTTGGTTGAGACTTCTGAATCCTTCCTTTCTGACTTATTCATCTAGATCGATTTATTACTCATGGTCTTGGTTGAAGGTACAATTTTATTTACTGTTTCTGTTCCTTGTGCTTGGGTTTCAACTTTTTCCACTTCGGACTCTTGTGTGCTTACTACTTTCATTTTTTTGTTAAGTAATAGGGCCTCTTCCGAAGTAGGCTCATAAGTTTGACCTCTTTGGAGGATTTTCTTAGGTTGAGTGGTTGACATGGGTTTACTCTTAGATCTCAAGTTGTACTTTGGTTGGATCTCAGCCATTATCATTTCAGTTTCTTGTTGAGAGACACAAGGGTCAGCATGATCAATTTCTTCATCCTTAACCGACAGTTTTTTAGTGTTTAGAGACTTTTCGTAGTCTTCTCTAGTCAGATACGGTTGTGTGCAGTCATCACCGAAGTTCGTGACATCATTATCCAAATCTCCGAAATCTTTGAGATCATTCACTCCTATTAAATTTTCACTCTTTAGGGGAGCTTGTATTTTTTGATCTTCGTTTTTTATTTGTCTTTGTTGGTTCGGGGGGTTGGGGTTCCTCTTGAAATCCTTTTTGGGGAAAGAATCAGCTTTGGCCTGTTCAAGCTCTATTCTGGATATTTTATTAGACAGTTCTTTAATTACCCTAGCCATATCGTCTACCCTGTCATCTGTGGACCTATTAGACCCTGACGGACCTTCTTGTTCTCTAAAGCGTTTAGTTTCTCGGTTTCCCATTTCTACTTTATCTTTAAGCTTACTAGAAGCCATCATATTAGACTCAATTTCTACAGCATCATCCTGCATTCGGTTTAGAGTGGCTCCTCTTCACTCTCGCAAAAGGAGTGTGAAATCCGGTTTGAAAGCCCCTGCGAAAGTTACTTTGGCCGCGGGTTGGGACGGTTTAACCTCGACTGGGATTTTTTTATATAGTTTGTTGAATCTTTGAATAAATTCCATAACTGTTTCTGAATTTTTCTTTCTTAAAACCCTGAATTCGGTTAAATAATATAGGTGGTATTTTCTTTCACCCCAATGTCTGAGGAAAGCATATTCTAAGGCATCATAAGACAAGATAGATGCTGCAAGTAGACTCCGAAATCAAGTTCGGACCTAGCCTTCGAAGGCTTGAACAAGAATCCTCGAATATACGTCTTCATGTTCGATACCTAGGATGTCCACGAATTGATCAAAGAAATTAATGTGTTCGACCGTGGTCAGATCCCCTTCCCCAGTGAATTTTGGCAATTTTTTTATGTAATTTTCGGGAAGGTCGTGTAGAGGAGTGGGAAATACCAAGGGAGCATATCTTTCTACAACTTTCGCAAACACTCTGGGAGGTGGGGTAGGCCCTTGACCTCTATATCCTTCCACAGGAGCTCCTCCTCTTCCTCCTCCGATAAACCCTCCACCTCCTCCTATAAACCCTCCACCTCCTCCTCCAGTGGCTGCCATCGTTATTAGTGGAAAGTTGTAAAGGGGGTTTCGAAAAATTAAAAGTGAATCTTTATTTCCTTCGTGAAGAGGAAAATCCAGTGATGAGTGATAAGGAATGCGAGGACTTAGTTCCTCAGATTTGCAAGAGACAAAATCAGGAGAATCGAGGGGTGTGGAAACAGAATGTGTAACACACTTTCCATAATTAGGTGAGGTTGGGGAATTTAACTAAAGGAAAGATGGTATATAAACTGCCGACGAACTTTCAAATGGGCCCTTTCCTTTGTGTACTAAGGGGATTGTCGGATGAATATCACTCCTAACTTCGGAGCAATTTGACGTTAAATCTTTACTGTCAAAGAGAGGGTTGCGTGAAGTTGAGGGTTTAGAAGAACTCTTAGTATTCAGCTGTGGGGGTTTAAGCTTATAGACTGCAGCGGTTGTCTTAAGAGAGCCTCTCGCCTTTAGAATCTTCTCGGGATCATTAACGAGTGTAATCTGCTTACCATCCAAGTTTTGTCTGGTATTCCTTCGACCGGATGCCAGTTTATTATTTGTGGAGTCGCCAAGTGAAAGATTGGAAAGCCTTAAAAAGGTGTGTACTCTTTGTTCACTATCAAAGGGTAACACTTTCAATAAATAAAATGTCGTTTTCCCAGGGAAAAATATTTCGTAACTTTGGTCCCTGGCAACGGCGCCAAAAATATGTTGTTCCAGAGTCTGTACTCAAGGCTTAGAAGTACAGTGTCTAGGCATCCGAAAGTGGGTAAAGGGTAAAGAAGAGAGAAACGTCAACCTTCGGCAAGGGAAACTGAGGAATATTTCTGCATTGGCCTTGTCTAGCGTCCAACTATTCCTAGATATTAACATCAAGGAACAGTTGGAAGATAGACAACGCCAACGCAGAAATCTTCCTTAGTTTCCCTTGCTGAAGGTTGACATTTCTCTCTTCTTTACCCTTTACCCACTTTCGGATGCCTAGACACTGTACTTCTAAGCCTTGAGTACAAACTCTGGAACAACAGAGTATTATGTTTACCAATTCCTTCTATGAAATGATCTCTTCAATAGATTTTAGTTGATCTCTTAACTGAGAGATTCTGAAAAAGTATGATGTTATGTTGTCATCATCATTCATCTTCATGTCACAGAGCTTATTCTTCAGACTCATTACATGTCCAATGTTTTTGACTGAGAAGAGATTTGTTAGGGTATCATACATCTTCTTAGATGAGTCAAGATGGGAGATGTAGGGTATCAAGTGGTATTTTATAGATTCCACTCTGATACTCATGGAAATTATGTCACTATCTTTGAACTACTCCATAACTGCAACGTTATGTGGTTCCTTCTCTTTTCCTTCTTCAAACTTTGGTTCCACGATCTTTTCCTTTCACGATATACAACACTTTATTCTTGGCAAGGATGAGGCCAATCCTTTTCTTCCACTCTCTGAAGTTATAAGCCCCATCTAAATTTTTTTCTAACTTAATACAGTAATTCATGGTTGCCTTGACTTGGTCAACCCTAGATTTGACCAAATACTCAACCTTGACGCCCTAGCTTGCTAAGAGTACCAGGAGATGCGCTAGGCTAGGGCGCACTAGTCTATCTAGAAATTAGTTCAATCCCTTCACTTAAGGTGCCTCAGCGAGAGGATTAGGGTTTCTTCAACTACACTTGCTAGTAACCCTAGCAGCAGTGCTTTGGTAACTTCTCCCAGTAGAAACCCTAGCGACAGTTCTTCAACGAGCTTAGTATCCTTATGGTTATGCTCCCTTCTAGTGGTTAGACTGAATGAAGGAGGTTTGGGCCCAATTTATGTTAGAATGTAATGGATGTGCTCATTTAACCATAGACAATATCACTATTGTCACACAACCATAGGCCTAAGCCACCCTCGAGAACCTTAACCTTCACAGAGAATCATTCTAGAAGAAAACCCTAGGCTAGATAGCCAAACAAGATAGTGCACCTCTCTCCAAATATAGTGCACAAAATAGGAGTAACAATATTTGATCAAAGAGTCCAAACCATAACCAAGAGAGAGTTTAGGCCAAAACCGAAATCTGCTAGCTATAGCAGCTGCAACGACAACTCTCCTCCAAACTTGTGCACAAACCGACCAACTACAGTGTGCACAAGTGCTACTTCTACAGTTTTGAGAATGCCTTCTAGAATGAAGATTGACCTCCTGTATTTATACTTAAACTGGCAAACTGCCTAGGCCGAATTCTCATTTTGGGTGCCTATTTACTTAGCATATAATATTTCCTTTAGCCGACTTCTTCTCTTGGAGGATAATAACCTAATACAAGTTATCCTCTTGCGTCAACTTGTATTCTAGGGTTATTATCTAACTAATTAGGGTTTCTTCTTGATTACCTAAATATTCTATTCTCGTCAGGCTTACACGTGGATGTAAATACCTCCCACGACTACCTTAATATCAATAGTTTATGTGTCAATTTTGGCATTCTTTTGAGAATTATGATTATGATGAATTGTGTGTAGATATATCAGAACTTAGGAAGAACATAAATGAATCTCTTTAGGATTTTCTTATTAGATTTATGCATATTTTCTATGGCTTCCTTTAGATGATACACCCTCTATCAATTATTTGATTCTCCACATTAGTTATGTTGCTAATGAAATGTATCAGATGGAGGATGAAGAATCTAAATCATTTATTAATGCTACTTTACACGCCAATTTGGAATTGCATGAAAATGTTGAAAATACTAATGATTTAGTGGGAAACCATATAACTAGATCTTTCTTTACTATGGGGGATATAGATCAGAGAGAGAATCTTTTTTCAGGAGAAGCATATGTATCCTCTCACCACTCCATTCCCCCTTTCTTTCATTGTGATGAAAAAGAGACCTTGTGTTGTAAATTCGAGTTCATATGTTTCTATAGCTAACCAAGAAGAGGGTTTTTCTGCTAATAATGGGACACTTTGGGTCACACTGATGATTATGTCAAGTTCTCATTATCTTATCTCATCTTTTCCATATCAAGAAATTGAGAAGGAAACTATTGATCAAGACATGAATGTTGATCATTGTTTTAAGGAAGAAAATCTAGGCACACGTGACATGATACCTTCCTCACAAATTGATAAAGTGGAATTAATTTATATTGATTTGGATAGTTTTGTTGGTATAAATTCTCCTAGTTTAACCGAGTTAGATCAAGAATGTTTTCCTATTTTTGTCGGATCATTTATTGAACCTTCTTGTTCTAGAAATTATTTTGATTGTCTCCTCTCTTATAACCATGAGTATATTTTGAAAGAGATTTCATATTCTCATATTTTGCGGGAGAAAAACAACCACGTTGATCATTTCACTCAAGGATAAGAAACAATCATACAAGGCATAACACTTTTAGCACAACAATCCAGTTTTTTCTTGGAAGAGGAAAACAATGTTGTTGAAGTAGTTGTTTATTGTGAAATCATTCCTAATGCAGATCCTAGTGATTCAAAATTAGTCACCAATGTGACTAAGGAAGAGGAAATACCATTCAAAGAAACACCTTTTGGAAATATTTCCTATTCAAGAGAGGCTTTTTATTCTCTTAATTCTTCTACTTACTATTTTTTGTATCATAATCTCTTTAATGGTTTTATCTTAAAGGAAACCAGCCATTATCTTATTCAAATAAACTCAATAGGGCCGACCCATTTTTAAGTAATTTATGGTGGTAATGTGCATATGGAAGATAGAGAGGATAAGGCCCCTTCCCATGAACTTAGTACAACTATGTATTATCAACCTTTTTCATGGGATGAAATAAATGGTGTAGAAGATGTATACTAGACCATGTCTTCTTTTGTTTCATATTCATTTTTTATCAACAGAGAGTCTTCTTGCTCAAATAACCCTTTAGTGGATATTGTTGATGTTAGTATCTTCCACGATTTTCTTAAATATATGTATTATGCCATGTGTTACGAGGAAAATCTCTCTATGGCTAGGGGAAAACCACAATAGATAGAAATAACTACAGAAATAAACTCTTCTCAAGTATGTTATGTAAACAAATATGCTAGAAAGACAATATAAAATGCCTACATCGTCTAGATGTTTGATGAAGTCCATCGTTGAGAACTTAAGAAATATACCTGCAAATAGTCCTCAAAAACCAAGAAACACAAGCATACGGTGATAATATGTGATGTTAGAACATTCAATAGCATAATCCATTAACATTCATAACAAATACGCCCATGGAATAATAACTCAAATATTGGCAAGATATCAATTGGACAAGAAAAATGTATTTCTATTAAGATGTAATAAGCAGAAGTGAATAAGTTACAGACTTATGTGTCGGCATGGTTTGGAACCAAGAAACTAAGTTCCTTCCAACTGGGCCTCCACCACTTCAATCCTCCACCAAAGGAAATCTCATGTAAGAGAGATAATGGAGTTCTCACTCAATAAGGGAAGAGCTTGGGGGTTGAACACTGTGTTCAGACTTAAAGGACAAAGGTATGCAGACTCAATGTGAAGTGAATAATTCCTCCAGAGTAACTTTGCTCTCAAAGTTGAATTCTTTCTCCTCTTTTCCATAGATCGGAATTGGCCCATTTGAATCCTTCAAGTGGAACTAAAGGGCCAAGTCAGAACGTTTACATTATATGGAAGGCCAAGGATCATTGATCTCATTTCCTAACATGGAAACCTGACACTATTTCCAATTTTTTGGCACATTTCTCGATGTACACGGTTTGTAGTGGTGCAACCTGCATATGCGCATGTTGTATAGTAGGCAAGGTGTGTATATGTGGAAAAAATTGTATTTTTATCTCTGGGATTTGCAAAAATGGATGGCAAGTCTGCATAGGGAAATGGAAAAAGGATTTTTGTGCAAGATTTCATGGGGTGAGGAAACTCTTTCTATAACAAATTCCCCCTAATGTGTGAGGCCAGAGGAGTACCTGTGATGGATGAAATACATTATAAAAACCCAGAAGTGGAGTGATGGGGAACTAGTTGGAAGAACTAGTTGCTCATTACAATTTGTATTGACTTTGCATACATGGTTGCCAATTTGAATTACACTGCAAATCCATGTGAAAATATACCAAACAACTATTCGTGGCCATGAATAGGAAAATAAACATGCGGCTGCATCCCAAAGGTTGTCATAATCACGAACAAGGCCCGGTAGAACTAGTCTCAAAATCAATATCAAGATATCTGTATACAATGGAGTACAATCTGATCTCCCATGATCATTGAAGTCACACAAGTACTAGTCCAATGAAAAGGAAGCAACAACTCAGGAAAGCTATGACCACATACTGATGTCTTCAAGTCTTCTATACAATCCACCAAAGGTGAAAGTCTACAGAGTGTAAATAAAGGATTTGAGGTCGAATACAATGAGACTTTGTTTGATTATCGGTCATTGAGTTATATCGTTAACAAACGAGAGACAACCTACAAATGAAAAAAGTAGGTATCAAGGAACCGAGTACATTCTTACAAGTGTGAATAAAGGAGTTGGGGTTGAACACTAGAAGAATCCATCGATTAGGAGACATTGATGTATTCCCAGCTGTCGATGGCGAGAGAGCCTGCCACTAATGACTGCAAGCCTCAAGGTACTCATAAGACTCTAGGTCTCGTTTCCAGAATAGATGATCTGAATTCGATGGAAGGAGACTCGTTGAAAGGAGAGGATTAAGGCATCTCTCATCATTCAAAACAAGGTACAAAGGAGGAGCTTGATTATTTGGAGGAAGTTAGACAAATAACATGTTCACAAACCAACGAACCTGTACATCTTTCATGTGTTCCAAGTGTAAGAAGTACATGAAAAAGAACTTATGAATAGCATCCAATGAGAAAAATTGCTGACAAAGGAGAGGAAACCACCAATAAGGCTAATGGCCTTCAAGACACTTCATCAATCCCAATGTGTGAATAGATGGCTTTTCGTCGAACACAAGTGAAACCACCCAGTCAGCGAACAATGATGAAATGTCGACTGTTGGGTTCAAGGTTACCTACCAATGAGGAAAGTAGGACAAGGGTGCATAATAGGACTACAACATCATGTGATTTTGAGACAAACTGGGGGTATGTCTGACATGCAAAGTCGAGAGTTCTGAGGAATGGCCAACACGGGTTGATAGAAATCCTTTAAACAAGAGCATGAGACATATGGAAAACTCTGGCAGAATAGACTCAACAATGAAACTATGAGATGTAGGAGGCATCAATCAAACTCTCCATAGGGACTGGAAGAGTAACCAGTCGGGGGAGAAAACTATTTGTAATGAGCTTAGCTTCCTAAGGCCATGCTAAAACCAAAATTATGATGACAGGTGGGCTCAATAACTTTGTTCTATGTTCAAAGGTGACACGACTACTCCCAATATGAGATAATACTCCCTTCCCGAATGTATTTTTTTTGGTTTTTCATAGTCAAATGAATGCTATGGTATAGAGGAGGAAATGAGTGCCGCAAGTAAGAAAAACTAGTTCCAGCAGTGGAACATACCTATGCTCAATGCAAGGAGGTGCATGTGGGAGATGGACACTCGATGGAATGTTCCCTCCTAGGTATAGGGTGTCAAATTGGGAAGGATATAAACGAGGCTCTGCTTGGTTGAGGATGCAAAACTGCTAAGGAAAATGGTTTATAATGAAAATTGAGAACCAACTATAGGCTCAATACTGCAAGCAAGGGAATGAGATGCAATCACAACTTAACACCTAAAAATGTCCCTTTTCATTATATTAGTCTACTTGGTTTGAAAAAGGCATAAACTTGTACCAAATAGATTTCCTTTTGAATCCAACTTACGAGTGTGAAAGAGAGAAGTTCACTCGACAATCTTTTTGTTTTTTGAAAAGGAGTCGGAAAAGAGCTTAACTAAGACTCATGACCTTTCAAGTCCAATTAACGAGTGTGAAAGGGACAAATTCACTCGGAAATCTTTTCACTTTTTGAAAACGAGTTGGAAAAGAGATTAACTAAGACTCATGAACTTTCAAGTCCAATTAACGAGTCTGATTTAAGCTCTTTTCATTTTTTAGATGAGTCGAAAAAGAGATTAAATCAGACTCGTTGAGAGGTTTCTAGATGGCATGTCAGGGGGGAGGCCAAGGCTCCCATGCTGGACTTCTGTGAAATGCTAGTATCTTACTAATAGACAAAACAATATTGGGAAAACCAAAATCTCTCCAAGTCGAGGATGATAAAGTGTGAGTGGAGGTTACCTTCTCCATGATATATCGGATAATGTCCCTTACTTGAAAGGACAAGGGAGGAGGCATTGGATACCCCACAAGACCATCCCAATAAAAGGGAACATCTCCAGGACTTGAAGGGGGAGTACTTGGGGAGAGTAAAACTCTCTCTTGTTCATAAGGCACAGTATCATAAATGCTAACGACATGGTTGAAGAATGCATCACCATCCAAGGAGAGGGTTGGATTGACCGAAAATTGTGTCGGTATGACCAATTCTTCAACTCTGGGTTGAATAGGACGTGTGACAAAAGGGATAGGAGACACATCACCCTTGATAATGAGGTTGTGGTCAGGAGAGGATTGCATAGGTATGAATGTCATGTCAATCAAAGGAGAAATAGGGTGGGGGGGAACCACAGATGCCTAAGAACCCAAAGGGCCCTTAGGTGAGCCCCACGCTTCTGGTATCCCAGCAATAGTAGGACACAAACGAGTAAGGTGATTTCCTTCGCAAGTCCTGCAAATGAATCTGGGCTTATGTTTGACACATCTATGCTTCTCAATCGTGTGGATTTCCCCAACGTCATTTACAATGGTTGGTGACATGCTGTCAGCGTGACCGGTAGAGGTTGGAGAGTCATCTCCCACATGATGTACAGAGGTTGGAGATGTGATATCAATATGATGCATGTGGACTGGAGTGATGCCCCCAACATGAGTAGCAGTGACTGGTTGTGGTTTTTCATCATGACTTGCAGAGGTTGTCGACCAATCCACAACATGACTAGCAGTGGTTGGTGATGGAGATTTAGTATGATTGGTAGTGACTAGGCTGGCAGTGGTGGTTTGTGGAATTTGATACAAAGGTCCGAGGAAATATTAGTTTTGATACATTGTAGACTAGGAAGGATATTGTTTTACACATGGTCCCTGTTCGGCAAGGTAGTATCCTCCACCTAGTTGATCCATAGAGGTTTGTACGAGTATCATCACTGAAGAAAATGTTTGCGAAGAAACAAAAGTATGATAAGAATTACTCCAGTGAGGATATATGTTACCCCCATGTGAAGGGGTTCTGTGAAGAGGGTAGATCGAACCATAAAACTGGCTTCCCCCATATGAAATACCCAAGGATACATGTGGACCCTCCATAGGAAAGGTGTTTTTAGGAATTGGCATGGCGGACGAAGGATACACGGACAAGGTGTAATAAGTAGGATAACCACCCATCTGAGTACTAGCTCCTAAAAAACCATAGCTAGGACTGGATCCGTACGAGGGGAGGTTCCAACATCCCACAGTGAGGGTTGGTTGATGGACATGACTCCTATCAAATGGATATGTAGAGGGCGAGGACATGGTGCCCCCGGATCCAATGCTAGGATTCATATAAGTGGGTCAGGGAGAGGATGGAAAAGGTAAAGGCATGTTTGACATATCAACAGGAAAATGATTAGAGACCCAAGGCATGGACTAAGCATCATAATTCTGCATACCATTATGAAGAGAGAACGGATTCGTCCCCATGAAATGTGTGAATTTCATGGGGGAGGTAGTAGTAAATGAGGGAGCCAAAAGAACTCCACTATCCATGATAATGACAAATCAATGCACGGTATAAAATCTCGAAGGTCTACTAAAAAATCAAAGAGCACACCGAAAAATAATCAAAAGGCCAATAAGCACGCAAACAAGATAAAGTGGTTGAAAGGGGCCTCCCTCCCTAAAGTAGGTATACCTCGCCCAAGAGGGGCCTGAGACTCCCTGCTAAAGATCAGAGGTATCAGAATCAATTATAAGGGCCCTCGTGGGCTTAACAACTAGTCGACCATATCCTCCTAGAGTGGTAATCCTCCATAAAGGTTATGTGTTGTATGACCCTTATCTGACCCAGGGTACCTACAGAAAAACCCCTGCAAGTAACCTATGTGGTACCTAAGTCAACCAACTAATAAACCACAGTATAACCAATGCGCAGGCAAAAAGGCGTAAGTCATTTCTACCGTATGGGCAAGGTAGCAAAGCCCAAAACCTTGAAATCACCACCTCTCACGGAGGTAAGGGCACTAGTAATATCCCTTGATACGAATAGATCCAAATAAATATCTATGACACTAGGAAGGTATCACAGGGATATCCCTTCAACCGACTTCACGCGACCTCATATTTAATTCCGATGTAAGCAGAGGATCCTGATATTACCGATTATACAATGGATTTCTCCACTTCCTTAGTGAGACACATGTATTTATTTAATAGCCTTGTAGAAGTTTACTCACAAAATCCTATTCCAAGGCACTAAATTCTAAGCTAGTTTGTGCACCTTAGAAAATAAAATCGTTACTAATCAATTTTAAATTATAGCATTAATTTTAATGGCCATGCTTACTCAAAAGGTGCGGTCATGAAACTAGTGATGTTATGACTCAGCAAGTAAAGTAAATGAATATGAAAACAATACAAAGTACTAACTTCAATTTCCAATGAATGATATGCCTCCTAAAAATGCAACTTTCAATTCAATTATGAAATTATGAATAAAAATGCAATTTTTCTTTACATGCACTAAGATAAATGACAAAGACTCAAAAGATCAAAATGCCAATCAATGTAAACTACTTAATATTTTTGTATTTTCAATATAAGAAAAATGAAAATGCATGGACTGAACAATAGCTTGATATATACAGTCTCTACTGTGTATAGAAAGAGACAACTCAAGTAGGATACGAAGGAGAAAAACACCCAACCCAATGTACAAGGACAATCAAAACGAAAAGATGACGAGAAAGGCACCGCCCAAAAATTCAACCAAAGACATGTTTATTGCCATCCCACTGATAATTAATAGTCACTCTAGAGACCTAATAAGGCTCAGCAAACATCAAAACCTACCTAGCAGCCACCAAACCCAGCAAACAAGAAACAAAGTTTGATGTACGCGATTGTTCAAGGGAAAAGCGCGTATGTACATAGCTTGCAGAAGGACATCACACATATATACGTGACTGTCAAGAAAAAACCCGCATATATGTGTCAAAAACAAAGCTAGGCTAAGGAGAAGGCTGAAAAACGCAAACCCAGAGTGAACAAAGGTTGTCAAGCAATGATACGACAAGAAACGCAATATGTATGAGATCAATCTAAGGAGAAAAACACTCCAAACCCTGAAAAAAGAATATTCAATCCCCAGTATGCTTGCCAATTATGTTACGAGGAAAATCTCTCTAGGGATAGGTGTTGGCACAGGGGTAGACCTAGGGTTCAACACTTCAACAGTGCACCAACAAAACCCTAACTACCGAGCCTTTTGGAAACACCTGCGAAGCAGATGAAGTCTCACCTGAGGTAGAGGCGGGGTGCGTTGTAGGACTCAGGTGTATACAACCTAGCTGGGACATAGATCTATGATCACAACACTTAATAGAGAACTTATCCAACAATATGCATTAAGTTATGATTCTTATTCACATCACATATCAAACCCTAAATATAGAACAACATTGCAATAAACAAATCAAACACTTCTAAGCACTTATCATAAGCTCATATCTAACACTCATTCACATCATAAATCACTAAACATTCATAGATCTATATATCATATATCAAGGATAATGCACTAAGAGAATATATACATAAACACCATGAACAATATTTCATAAATAACATCGACGCAGGATATACGTGGTTCACCCTAGTGTGGGGCTACATCCACCAACTCTTCTTATTCTTTATTGATCTTCAATCTTTCTTATATTCCTCTACTCCTATGCACAAATCTATAGAGCCACTCCACAAAGGATAGGAGATCGGTGTGCTCATCGCCAAATCCTCCTTCCCCGAATTAGGTCAAGGCACAAAGACTTACACAGTCTATCTGCACAAAGACTCTTACAATACTCTTGCACTTAGCTCTGCAAGTCTTAGCACATCTTCTGGCAAAAATCTAATCGGTTATGCACTAAGCCAATTACAAGAACTAGTAACTATAACTACTTCTTACATCCTTATTTACTTATTTATACATTACAAAAAGATCCTAGACATGGATAAACCCGTGGGCCGACATCCTATAGCCGTTACATAAACCCTAAAATCCAAAAACCCACAAAAAAGGAGAGATCTCGCAATTTGCACTTCGCCTGGGTGATATGTCTTCGACTAGCCTATCGAATTCCCTCAAATGGTCAAACATGACAACTGTTTCCATAAAACTTGGTCGAGCGCCAACAAGCCCCCAACACTCACCTGTGACACATCCCGAGTCACTCTGATCTAGGTAATACTTCTTCAAAGGCCTCAATCTTAGCTCGAGCTACCTCGACTTGCTGCTTCGCCAGTGCCTCCTGCTCAGTGAACTCCTGAATGACTTTCTTGGTCACAGGTCCTTCCAGACATTGTTCCACTATCGTCACTACTTGTTCCAGTTGTGAGCCTTGTCTCTCGATCTCTTCAAAAAGTGTGCAGGCTTCGTCCTGCACCGACTAGATTCTCTGTGTTATCTCCCTCTGCTTTGGATGGTAGTGACCTACTGTTGAACTGTGCACTGCTCCTGTGACCTTTTCATCTTCTGCATGTCCATAAGAAACTTCATTTGCACTTGCACAGTCGAGGCCTGTTGCTTTGCTTCCTGGAGTTGTGCCTCCAATCTCCTCAGCTCCAAGTCTTCTGAAAGGCTCTCATAGGTCTGCACACTTTTATTACTTAGTTTCTTACATTCTAAGGCCAACACCCTAATTCTTTCTAATACGCTCCCAGAAGTATCTTCCCTCTGATCCTGAACTTCTTGTGG
Source organism: Picea engelmannii (assembly GCA_009831015.1). Taxonomy (NCBI): domain Eukaryota; kingdom Viridiplantae; phylum Streptophyta; class Pinopsida; order Pinales; family Pinaceae; genus Picea; species Picea engelmannii. Next base: position 24,935 of record WSFP011408709.1, read on the forward strand.
AATGCTCAACACTACTTGAATTTCTAGCTCTGCTACTTCTACTTGGAGCTGTTGAATAGCCTCG
>WSFP011408710.1:0-24998 GCA_009831015.1 Picea engelmannii
CGCTTAGGGTTAGGTTTTAGTGTAGGTAATGCGTAGGAGGAAGAGTGGCACACTTAGATTAGAGGGAGATTACGTATGAGTGAAGGGAAGGTAGTGTATAGTTTAAGTGGGAGCGTAGGTAGATGAACTAGGAGTGAGTGGGAGATTACGTAGAGTGAAGAGAGGAGTGACGTAGGGATGATAGGAGTTACGTAGGAGTGGAAGGAGAGTGACGTAGGAAAAGAGAGAGTTACGTATGAAAGAGGGTTATGTAGAGTGTGAAGGGAAGTGACATGGGAGGGAGGATGAGTGATTAAGGGGGAAGGGTGAGTGTATATGAGTTAATTAGGAGTGAGGGTGAGTGATCTAGGGAGAGTGTGAGTGGAGAGTTTAGTTAAGAGTACGTGGGTCCCTTAGTGAATGCGTGAGGATTTTAGGGAAAGTGCCACTAAGTAAGGGAGTCAACTTCCTTTATTGGAAACTCCTCCCAATGCCATGCCATCCCACTAGGTCGACCTCCCCTTTAGTTAAATCATATTTAATCTTGATTTGACTAAAGACACTTAAAAATCATGTCTAAAACATGTTTCTAGTTTTCCTAAAATTTAGGAAACTTAATTAATTACCCCTTTTCCATATTTTCGAGTAAAATTGACTTTTTTAGTGATAATAATCACTTTTTAGTCTCGAAAGATGGGAAATAGGGGTTTACATCATACTCCGGACTGGAAAACTACTGTAAATATGGCATTTGACAACATTTGATGCCATATGTTTACACTTATTGACTCAGAATTAATAAATTCCACTTTTTGCGGGAATTTAATTAATTCACTAAAACTTAAAAAAAACCTATCAAACCTAGTCGCAATTTTCAAATGACTTAGACACTATGTTATAGTATGAGATTATATACATTCTAACACTAGGCATTGGATTTTCCATGCCAAGACCTGTTTGTCAACACATACTTCGGCTTTGGAGCAAGTCTTTTTTCTGAGTGAAAAAACTTGGAAATTATTTAATCGCTCACTAAGGCAAGAAGAAAAAATAATTAACAAGTGAAAAAACACTCCGGAGTATGTGCCCACTCCCAGATCAAGGGTGGCCAATAGACTTTTACAATATCTCATACTTAGGACATTTATTACAATAGTGGAAATACGGAAAAAGGGGGCCCATTTAAGGCCTGGTGAATCACTGAAATCTGCATATATGAACATTTCTTGCTCATTCTTTGGCGGATCTTCAGAAATCCAACTTGTGCAAACTGGTGGATAATAGGACGAAGAACATGTTCACGAACCAACGATCCTATGTGTCTTTCGCGTGTACCAAATGCAAGCGGTATATGAAAAAGTCCCTTTGAATAGTAGCCAATGATGAAAACTGTTGTCAAAGGTGAGGATACCACCAATAAGGCTAATGGCATCCAAGACACTACATGAATCCCAAAGTGTGCATATATGTCTTGTCGTCGAACACAAGGGAAACCACCCAGTCAACGCCCAATGATGAAATGTCGATTGTTGGGTTCAAGGTGACCTACCGATGAATAAAGTAGGGCCAGGGTGCATGATAAGACTATAGTATCATGTGATTATGAGACAAACTGAGGGCATGGTCGACATGCAAAGTCAAGATTTCTGAAGAGTGGTCGACACAGGTTGATACACTTCCTTTGAACAAGAGCATGAGAAATATGGTGACTCCGACAGCATAGACTCAATGATGTGACTATTAGATGCAGGAGGCATCAATAACGTTCTCTATAGGGACTGTAAGAGTAACCAGCCGGTAGAGAAAACTCTGTAACGAGATTAGCTTCCTAAGGCCATGCTAAACCCAAAATTATGATGATGCAAGGACTCAATAACTTTGTGATTTATTCAAAGGCAACACAACTGTTGCCGATTATAATATAGTACTCCCTTCTCGCCTGTATTTTTTTGTTTTTTCATAACAAATGAATTCTATGATACAGAAGAGGAAACGAGTGTCGCAAGTAAGAAAAACTAGTTCCAGTAGTGGAACGTACCTATGCTTAATGCAAGGAAATGCATGCGGGAGATGGACACTCGGGGTGATGTTCCCTCCAAGGTATAGGGTGTCAAATTGTGAAGGATATAAACAAGGCTTTGCTTGGTTGAGGATGCAAAAATTTCTTAGGCAACGGTTTATAACGCAAAGCGAGAACCGACTAAAGGCTCAATACTGCAAGCGAGGGCATAAAATGCAATCACAACTTAATGCCAACAAATATCCTTTTTTATGTCTTTTAGTCTACTTGGTGTGAAAAAGGGGTAAACTTGTGCCAAATAGATGTCTTTTCAAATCCAATTTATGAGTGTGAAAAAGACAAGTTCACTCGACAATCTTTTATATTTTTGATAGCGAGTCAGAAAAGAGATTAACTAAGACTTGTGACCTTTCAAATCCAATTTAACGAGTTTGAAAGGGACAAATCACTCGGAAATATTTTCTTTTTTTAGGCGAGTCTAAAAAGAGCTTAACTAAGACTCATTTTGCTGCCTTAATCAACATGTGAAGGGGGAGGCGAAGGTTCCCGTCTCGGTCTTCTGTGGAAAGTCAGTATCTCATGGGTAGCTGAAAAAAGCTTGGGAAAACCCAAATCTCTCCAAGTCGAGGAGGGAAAAGTGCTAGCGGAGGTTATCATCTCCATGTTATATCAGATAATGTCTCTTTTTGGAAAAGGCATAGGCGAAGGCATTGGATACCCTAGAAGACCATCCCAATCAAAGGGAACCTCATCAAGACTTGGAGGGAGAGAACTCGGGAAGAGTAAAACTCTCTCTTGTTTAGAAGGTGGAGTAATAGAAATGCTAAAGACATGGCATAGAAGGTATAGAACCAGAACCAGAAGAGCAGAATGGACCAAAAACTGCATTGGCATGACCGCTTCCTTAGAATTGTCACTCTCCGAGAGAAGAGTGGGGTCGATCGAATATTGCATCGATACGACCACTTCCTCAACCATTGGTTGAGTAGGATGCAAGACAACAAGGTTAAGAGGTGCATCACCCCAAAAAAACAGGAGTGTTGTCGGTCGAAGATTGCATCGACACAACCATTGGTTGAACAAGATGCGAGACAACAAGGTCAAGAGATGCATCACCCCCGAACATAGAAGAGGTGTCGGTCGAACATTGCATCGACACGACCATAGGTTGAATGAGATGTGGGACAACAAGATGAAAGGATGCATCAACCCCTAAAGGGAAAGGGGTGTCAGCCAAAGATTGCATCGGCATGACTGTTGTATCAACCAAAGAAGGAACAGAGTGTTGTGAAACCATAGATGCCTCAGAACCCGAAGGGCTCTTCGGTGAGCCCCACGCTTCTCGTATCCCAACAGTAACATGATGCAAACAAGTAAGGTGAATTCCTTCACAAGTCATGCAAAGAAATCTAGGCTTATGTCTGAGACGTCTAGGCTTCTCAATCATATGAATGCCCCCAACATAACTTGCAGTGGCTGGTGACATGCTCCTAGCATGACTTGCAGAGGCTAGTAGAAAATCTCCAACATGACTCTCAAAGGTTGGCGATGGATCCCCAACATGAATAGCAGAGGTTGGTGATGTATGTGCAGTGTGACTAGTAGTGACCAAACATGTGCCCCCAACATGACTTGCAACAACTGGTTGCAGGTCTTTAACATGACTTGCAGAGGTTGTCGACTAATATCCAACATGCCTAGAAGAGGTTGGTGATATAATGCCAGTATGACACGTAGTGACTGGACTTGTGCCCCCAGCATGACTTGCAACGGTTGGTTGCAGGTATTCAACATGAATTCCAGAGGTTTTCGACCAATATCTAACATGACTAGCAGAGGTAGGAGATGGAGCTCCAGTATGACTAACAGTGATCGGACTCGTGGAAGTGATGAATTGCGGCATTTGAGAAAATTCCAAGGAAAGATTGGTTTTGATAAATTGCAGGCCAGGAAGGATCTTGGTTTACAACCTGTCTCTGTCCGGCAGGATAGTATCCTCCTCCATATTGATTCATAGAGGGTTGTAGGGGCATCGAAACTGAGGAAGCCGATTGCGAAGAAAAAGTGACATGACAAGGGTTACTCATGTGAGGATATATGTTGCCCCCAGATGAAGGAACTTCGTGAAGGGGATTTCCCATATTACAAGAATAACTTCCCCCAGATGAAACACTAGAGGACAGATGGAGGTCAGTCATGGGAAAAGTGTTCATAGGAACCGACATGGTGGAATAAGGATAGGTGGACAAAGTGTAATAAGTATAATGATTTCATAGTTGGGCACTTCTTGCATAGTGGATTCATAGGAAGGAAGATTCCAACCTCCTACTGTAAGAGGTGTTTGAAGGATATGACTCCCACCAAACGGAGAGGGATAAGAAGGAGGCATCATGCCCCCAGACCCAAAACTTGTATTCTCATAAGGAGGCGAGATAGAGGATGACAAGTGCTGAGACATATCAGACATACCATGAGAAAAATGATTAGATACCCAAGGCATTGATTAAGTACCATAATTATTCATACCATTATAAAAAGTGGATAGATTTCCCCCCATGAATGTCATGGGGGGGTAGCAGTAAACGAGGGAGAAAAATGAACTCCAATATCCATGATAACAAAGACTCAACACGAAATCCTATGGTCAACTAATAATCAAAGAGCATACCAAAAAGTCAAACAGACAATATGCATGCAAACGGGCTAAAGTGGCTGAGTGGCCTCCCTCTCTAAAGAAGGTATGCCTCGTCCAAGAGGGAACTGAGACTCCTCGCTAAATTTTGGAGGTAACAAAATCAGTTATAGGGGCCCTCGTGGGCTTAAAAACTAGTTAGTCAGATCCCCCCGGAGAGGTAATCCTCCATAAAGGTTGTGTGTTGTTCGACCCCTATCTGACCCAGGGTACAAGCAAGATAACCCCTGCAAGTAACCTATGAGATACCTAAGTCAAGCAACTAATAAACCACTGTATAACCGATGCACAAGCGAGTAGTCATAAGTCCGGATCACCGTATGGGAAGGGTAGCAAAGACCAAAACCTTGAAAGCACTGCCTCTAACAGAGGTATGGGTACTAGCAAGATCCCCAAATAAGAATAAATCCACAGAAATATCTTTGATGCTAGGTGAGTATCCAGTGGTTATCCCTTCAACTAACTTCGCGCGACCTCGTGATTAACTCTGGTGTGAGTGGAGCCTCCTTATATTACCAATTATACAATGGACTTCTCAACTCCCTGTCTCAGACACATATGTTGATTTAATTTCCTTGGAGAAGTTTACTCACAAAAATCCTATTACAAGGCACTAAATCTTAGACTAGTTTGTGCACCCTAAAAACAAAATCGTGACTAATCAATTTTAGTTTAAAGCGTAAATTTTATTGGCCGCGATTACTCAAAAGGGTATGGAAGTGAAACTCATGATGTTATGACTTTGCAATAAAATGAATATGAATATAATGCAAAGTCTATCTTTAACTTTTCAATGAATGATATGCTAGTAAAAGCAGTGCAATTTTCAATTTCAACTTTGCAATTAAGAAGTAAAATGCAATCTTTCGCTAAATGAACTAAGCTAATGATAAAGGTTCAAAGACAAAAATGTTCACCAATGCAGAATGCCTACTTTTTTTGTATTTTCAATATATTAAAGAGAAAATGCATGGACTGTAAAGCAACCTGATATATAAATTCTACTATGTATAAATGAAATAACTCAAGCAGAACACCAAACAGCCAAGAAAACAACCCAGGGCTCAAGGACAAACAAGGATGAAAAACAAAGAGCAAGAATACGCCCAAAATTCAACTCCCAACAGGTTTCCTGTCAACCCAGAGAAACTCAACAGGCACTACAGAGACCTAAGAGGGCTCAACAATCATCAAATCCCACCCAACAATCACTAAACCAAGAAAACAAGCAAAGGGAAGTGATATACACGATTGTTTAGGACAACAGGGTGTATATACACATCCTGCAGTGAGACAGCAAGCATGTATACGCGACTGTCAGGGAAAAATGAGCGTATAGGCTTTAAAACAAGGCCAAGCAAAGGAAAGAAGGCTGAGAACTCAAACCTAGAGTGAAAATAATCTGTTAAGCAGTGATATGACAAGAAACACAAAGGAAAAAGAGCAATGCAAGAAGAAAAAGTACTTCAACCCTTAGAAGGAAGATCTCTCCCCAGTGGAGTCGCCATTTCTATTACAAGGGAAAAACTCTCTATAGCCAAGGGTAAACCACAACAGATAGGTATGACTGCAGAAATCAACTCAATTCCAACATATGCTATATGAACTAATGTGCAAGCTAAGAAGGAAGCCTACCTCGATCCAACATTTGATGAAGTTCCATTGTTGAGCACTTTGACCCAAAACTTTGTACCTACAACCAGTTCTTAACAAACAAGCAGAGCAAGTATATAGTGATAATATAAAAGGGGTTAGCACATCAGATAACATAATCCATTAATAAACATTACAAACATGCCCATGGATAATAATCATATATTTGCATGATACCAATAGGACGGGAGAGGAGTATTTCTATTAATAATTGATCAGCAGAAGTGACAACATTACAGACTTCCGTGTCGGCATGGTTTGAAACCAAGAAACCAAGTTTCTTCCAATTGGGCCTCCACCACTTCAATCCTCCACCAAAGGCAAGATCATAGGAGAGAGTCAATGAGGTTCTCTCAACAGTAGGGAAAGAGTTTGGGGGCTGAACACTGTGTTCAGACTTGAGGGATAAGGGGATGCAGACTTAATATGAAGTAATTTCTCCAGAGTAACTTTTCTCTCAAAGTTGAATGCCTTCTCCTCTTTTCCATAGCTCGAAATTGTGCTCTTATAGCTCTCAAAATGCAACTAAAGGGCCAAGTTGGGATGTTTCCAGTATATGGAAGGCCAAGGATCAGAGATCTCTTGTCGTGACATGGAAACCCAACTCCATTTTTGTATTTTCTGGCACAAATCCCGATGTACGCAGGCTGTAGTGGAGCAACCTGCGTATACGATTGTTGTATAGCTGATAGGGCACGTATATGTGGAAAAATGTTTATTTTTAGCTCTGGATTTGTCAAAAAGGGATGATAAGTCTTCATAGGGAAATGGAAAAGGGCCCTCTGTGCAAGATAACAATGGTGAGGCAAATCTTGCTATAATAATTGGTAATATGATATCTTGCCTTTCGGATTAGTGAGAGTTGATTTCAATAGCTGATCTGCTTCTTTATTAAATTCTCTATAGACATGGTGAAAGGTAGTAGCCTAGAAGCCTTTATGAGATCTTGAATTCTACTCTTCCAGCCTTCTATCAAGCACCCTTGCAGTTTGGCTTTGGCATTTAGTCATTCAATTATCACTCTGGAATCTCCACAAGCTTGAATCTTCGGAAGAGATAGATGAGAGGCTAAGGTGAGGGTCGCCCATATGCCCAACAACTCCGCCTTAGTATTGGTGCCTTTGCCCCCATTTAAAGTCCATATAACACATGATAGTCAAAGTTTTTGATTACTCCTCCTACCCCACACACCGCCTTGTTATTCTGAGAAGCCCCATCAAAGAAGGCTAAAGAATAACCGTCTAAGTACAATAGATTACAATCTCTCAAGGGAGCATCTGGCAAAGAAATAGAATGTTTCTTATATAAGCGCAACACTTTAATGTAGACAATTTGAATGGACGGCGACAAGTTTTCAAAGATAGCTCGATTTCTTTCGTTCCATATAAACCAGATGATAATCGTTGCAAGAGATGGAGCCATCGATTTATCTTTAGTCCATTTATTAAAGCAATTGGATAAATCCTTACCTTCCCAATTCCTCTTGATATTGAAAATGCTTTTTAATTTGTCCTAGATCTTCTTGGAAAACAAGAAATCAATGAAAATGTGATTAATATCCTCACTATTGTCTTTGCATAGAATACACCGACTTGGACCTTCCCAGCCTCGTCTCTGTAAGATATCCCAAGTTAAAAAATTTTGATCCATAGCTAGCCAAATGAATAGTTTAATCTTTAACTGAATATCCCATTCCCAGTAGATTTTCTCCACTCCACAGTCTGAAAATTTAAAGTAGAATAGAAATCCAAATATGCATTTTTAACGGATAACTGAGTTGAAGCATTACCTCCTGTCCACAACAGTTGATTCGGGAGGTTCTTTAAATTAACGCTTGATCCTATGAGATATTTCAGATATTGGTCCCACTCTATAGCTAAACTGCCTCTCAATCCCAAATCCTTGCTGTCGAACCAATTCCCGATTGTAGCATTATAATTAAATACCTTTAATGCTTGGGCTAGGACCAAGATCTTTGCTTTTCGAAGACAATCAACGAGCTCCCTAGAGAGGATAGACCTGTCTCTCAAGCCCATAATGTAATCATTTCCTACAGAGATGAGGTTTCCCGATCCCGATAGCCAACTTAGCCAGTGGGTAATAAGATGGATCAATTTTATTAAATTGTTCCAAATTCGTGAAGCCGATCTCTGGTAGAAGGATTCTTTTCTTAACCATTTCTCAATGGTTGAGTGATGAAGATATTTATCCTTAACAATTCGATGCCAAATGTCGTCCTGATTGAGTACTCGCCACATAGTATTTTCATTTAGTGCTTTGTTAAAGTGGGTTAAGTTGTGGAAGCCCCAACCTCCACAGGACTTTGGCCGCGATAATACATCCCACTTACAAAGATTATAGTGATTGGAATCCTTATTTCTCTTCAACAAGAAATTAAACATAAGTTTGCGGATTTGATTAATAATGGATCGAGGAATAAGCTCCAGGGACATCCAATATATTGGCTGACTCTCCAGAACATACTTTAGAAGGATATATCGCCCCCCCAATGATAACCAATTATTGCACCAAGAGTCAATCCTGTTGCCCAATTTAACTACTAACCAACTCCAATCTGCTGCCCTCTAAGCGCCAATCTTTAGGAAGTAACCCAAATACTTTAAACCAAAATTAAGATCTGAAAATGTATAAGGAAGGATTAATTTAAAAGGGGAGAGGTCCGATTTAGTTAACCCTGCAAAATGCAAAGTTGTTTTTGCTATGTTGACTTGGAGACTTGAGGCTTTGCAAAATAGAACAATGATTTTTTCCATTTCAATCCATTCATGGGCATCAACCTTTGTCAGGATTAATACATCATCCACGAAGAATAGGTGCAGAATATTTATCATTCTTGATACTTTGATTCTTGTAAGTTTTTTCTTCTCTTTGTTTTTTTTTAAAAGAAGACTGAGTCCCTCCATGACTAGAATAAATAAAAGGGGAGAAAGGGGACAACCTTGGCCTAAACCGTGCCCATTCCGGAAAAATCCAGTAGTATCACCATTTATCAACACAACAAAAGTTGGTGAAGTCACACAACCCATAATCCATCTCGTCAGCTGCGTACCAAATCCAACTTGTAATAGTATCATCCATAGTAAATCCCAGTCTACACAATCGCAGGCTTTCTTCAAATCCAGTTTTAGAACTAAGGATTTGGATTTCTTCTTTTGAATACTGTGAAGACACTCATGAGTAGTTCCTATCGCATCCTGGATTCTTCTACCCTGTAAAAAGCCTAGTTGTTCCTCAGAAAGAAAACTAGACAGGAGTGGCTTTATGCGATTTGCGATGACCTTAGAAATCAACTTATAACAAAGATTGCACAATGAAATTGGCCTATAATCCCCGAAAGCAAGTTGGCTTATTTTCTTTGGGAATCAAATCCAGGAAAGTGGAATTTGAACTTCCAATAATAGATCCCATCTTTCTGGATTCTTCAATCATCTGAACCAAATCTTCACCGACCAGATCAATGAAAGTTATGAAGAATTCCATGGTCCATCCGTCGGGGCCAGGACTTTTGTCTCTCTGAAACTTAGTCAGAATCTCTTTTATCTCATCCAAAGTAACTGGTTCATATAAAATCCTTACTTCTGCCTCATTAATCTTCTTAGAGTAGAGACTGGATAATTGAACTTGTTCACTTATGAAGGAATCAGATCAGACTTTATAGAAATCACTGAAGTGTTGTGTTGTTGCTACTTTAATTTCACTCTGATCTTTGTAACTTCTTTGGCTATCATTTATTTCCCAAATATGCTTATGAATCCGCCTCTGATTTGCAACCTGATGAAAATATTTTGTGTTACTATCCCCACTCTTGATCCAAGTTGCACGACTCTGTTGTCGCCACTTTTCTTCAGAGAATTTTAGTAGATCGTTTCTTTCCTTTTCTAATTGGCCAAGAAGTATTTCCAGGTCCGGCTGGGAATTGTCATTCACTAAATTTAGGAAGGTTTCTTTGATATGAGTTTCAAGATAAACCATTTACTATTGTATATTTCAATCTCGCTCTTTGGCCTAGATTTTTGACTTACTTTTTAATTCCTTTAACTTCCAAACCAATCTACGCTGACCGTTAAGCTCCGACATAAACTTTGGATCTCTCCAAACCTTATGTACTAAATTCTTATAATCCTCCTCCAACACTCAAAGCGGATTCAGTTTAAAAGAAAATCCTTTGTACTCAGGAGAAGTCTCTCGCTGTAGTAGAATAGGCGCATGATTCGAAATGAAAGGAAACTCCACCCAGGTTTGATAAAGATCACAATTATTTAACAAGCCTTCCGAAATGATGCATTTATCCAATCTTTTAGCAATGGCTTGATTCCCTTTACGCCCATTTCGCCAAGTCGGGACCAATTTTACCGGGCGAATATCCACAAGATTTTTTGTACTTGTCTGCCCTCCACCCTCCAAAGCAAATATAATATTCTTATTTCTCATGAATCAATAAATATCGAATAATTGTACCCAAAAAACGACCACGACGCATGTCTTTGCCCAGAAATCCAAGAAAAAGCTTTAATTTCATTTTCCATTAAAAAGAATAATGGAACATCTTCATCCTTTTTAACTCACGAAGTCAATATAATAATCAATTCTATTCGATAGAATATGACTTCTTATTACTAATTTTTGTGTAATTTCATTTTGCGTTGAAAAGTTTATAAAATATCTTCACCCTTTATTAGTTCCAACCATGAAGGAAATTTAATAATCCATTGGAGTGAATAGATTATAATTTTTTATTACTTTTTCTTTAATTTATAATTTTTTAATGTTTTCTAAAAATATTTGTCAAAGTATATATATATTTTTTTATTAATTGAAATTTTTATGGCTCTAAATATTGTTTTGAGACTTAATTAATTAATTTTTTTATTATTTTAAATATTGTGATGAGATTTAATTATCTTTATAAAAATTTTCATTTATAATTTGGGTCTAGTTCGAGTAGTTGAGAGGAGGAGTGTTATCTTCCCTACCCAAGTTCTATTCCTACAAGTGATATGTTGAGTTCTTAAAGAGTATATTATTATAACAACTTCTAACCTAATTGTTGACTTGGCCCCTTGCCTTGAAAAATCTAGAGTTTACTCTCTAGGTATAATCCTCGAAACGAGGAGAAGTGCCTAGGAGTTTTCCTTAAGATATGTTACAAAAATGTTTCCATCCAATCAAACATCACAAATTATATAACTCTAGCTTGCCTAAATTTCAATTCATTTATTAATGTCCAGGGCATAATTAATTCCACCCCCGTAATACTTGTTAGTGTATTAGATTCTTATAGTGGCCATTCGTGAGCACTTTTGATATATTCTTTACAAGCGATGACCATTTCTTGCAAGCAATGATTGCTTCTTGTTGGCAGTTAGTATTAGATTCTTATAGTGGCCATTCGTGAGCACTTTTGATATATTCTTTACAAGCGATGACCATTTCTTGCAAGCAATGATTGCTTCTTGTTGGCGGTTACAAGAGATAATAGTAGGTTTTCTTACAAGCAATTACTACTTCTTCTAGGTTGTGACAAGAACTAACAATGGGCAATGAGATGTTTTGTGGATCTTAGGCATCACTTCTTGCAGTGGCGACAAGAGGTAATAATAGGTGGTCATATGCTTTGTCAATAACAAACAACATTACATATATAGTTTTTTGAAGTTTTTGATGCACAAGTTGCTTATTCAAAGGCCTCGTTTTTGTTGTTGGTGAAATATTCGAAACCACAACATCTTTCCTCAATGCTTTGATGTATATGCATTTTTTTTAAACAACTCCTCAATATTTTCTCTACCTTTCATCATTTTTATTTCATGTTTATTGTGTGATGCTAAGAGTGCTTTCTCTCACTGTGGTCAACATGGATGTGAACTTTCAAAAATAAGGTCACGTACACATGTAATATGCATTTAAAAAATAAGGCCTTGTACACATGTATTGAAGTAAGTTGCCATCATACACTTGTTCATATGTGATATTTTTCTAATAATCACCCTGCTCATGGAATCTGATACTTTTTTCAATATTCTTGCATATCATTTATATATCTATATATTAAAACTAGTAGATAGATATATTATGTTTTCCTTTTTATTAAGGGAAATACATTGGGATGCGAAAGAAAGAATGCCCCACATCAATTTGATGTTCTTTGTAGGAAATCCAATTCAATATAATATTGATATGGGTCATTTATTTAGGTACCTATAGTAAATCCCACCTTGTTGGGATAATAAATGGAGCATTAACCTCACTTATATGTTTGTTTTTAAGAGTGTCTTTGGTTAAATCTGGAACCAAAATAAGAAACATATTAAAAAAAAAATTAATATTATTAAAATTATTTATTAACCTTTAAAAATAGTGGTTTTGGGTGATAGATTCATCATATATGTTATGGTTTTCCTAGCCTATAGTTAAGGCAAATTAGATATATGTCTCAAAATTATATATGTATCTGAATTTTTTTCTTGATGAATGAAAATTAGGTAAAAGCTTACATTGTCCCTTGATCTAGATTCTATCCATTCTACCAATGGTGTTTTCTTCCGAATAATCTAGTAGTCCAATCCTACTAGTGAAAATCATATGAACCTTAGTATTGGGACTCTATCTGCCATAAACAAAAGTTTGTTGAAAAAATGTGGTGTTCCTTAATAATAGTTGAATCATAGTACTCGTAGCAATACAAAAAAAATGGAGCCATGGAAAAGTGGATAAATAGAACCAAAGTAATGAAACAACATCAATAGACAAAACTTTATTGATATTCTAAATAGGAAGCAATGTTCACTTTTCTCTTCGAGGGGGAAACATCCAATTGAGTAGAGCTCCAATATAATATTAATCACTTGGCACCTGATTACATAGCTTCTACTACTATAAATAGTTATTGACTAACAAAAACCCTAACCAATTAGTGGGCCTTCATTAATGAGGTTACAACAAATAACTAGTGGACCTTCTTTAATAAGGCCACCTTACATTTATTGATCACACACTCTAACTACCAGAGTGAACCTTATTTAATATAGATGGTCACAATACATTAAGTGACAACCTATCTTGTTAACTAGGGGAGTTAGGGTGGAACCCCAATGTACCCTCCCCTTGATCCAGATTTATGAAAGAACAAAATGATACACAAAAATAGGACATAAACACATACATACAATAATACTCAATTTCTATTAAAGAACAAAATATGCAGAGTCTGTAAAAGAAAATACAAAGTGAAATGAACTCGCTAGAATGGTGGTATCTTGTTTCTAAGAAGATATGTGATGGCTACACACATTCGCAAGAATATGATTACAATGAGGCTCCAAAATCCGTTTTAACAAAAAACATAAATGAGAAAACCATAACCTCGGGAAATGAAACACCAAAATGTTTGTGGGGCCTAATGGGGGTAGTTGATATGCAACTTCCTAAGGGTGTAACTTTTGCATACAATCTCCATTGTAGTGCTTAATTCCCCGTCCGAAAGTTCTAGTTGAGGAGTACACATTTCGTTCAGCCTAGCATTTGCCTTTCACTACATGCTAGGTGTTGTCGTGCTAAAAAAACATTGTTTAGGGCCTAAAAATGGACCCAAAAGTTTAGGACCTGAAAAAACCGTAGAAAATCTGTCAAGATGGAAACTGTATTTTGAGCCAGTGGAATAGGTGGGTGACCACCGATGTCCACCTAGATCACCCCTTACAAATTAGTATTGTCCTCAAGGCTGTAGATGAGGAAAGTTTTGGAGGATTGCAACAGGTTTCCATGTGGCATCTCCAGTTTGGGTCTCCTTCCATTGGATCAACACTTCCTTGATAGGGTGTTAGCACAAACAATGCTTTCATTTCTTTAAAACTACCTCATGCTACCACCAAATGGAACCCTCGTCTAATTCTGGGAGTATGGTTTAAGCTCTCTAGTTTTGCTTAACCGCTTCCTTTAAGTAGGATGGATGAAATATTGGGTGGATCTTGGAGTGGGATATAAGAATCAACTTGTAAGAAAATGGGACAATACTATGGAGTATAATATAAGGTCCATAAAACTTAGGTGTGATATTTTGGTGGCTCTTCTCCTTAAGTGATGTATGCTTATAGGGCTAGAGACAAAGGGACATTAGATCCCCTTCCTTAAAGTGGTTCTCAGATAAATGTTGATGAGCTTGTTGCTTCATTATGTTTTGGGCCAACACAAAATTGTCCTTGAGAGTATAAATAATGTTAGCATGTGTTATCAAGGCTTTCCCACTTCTTGAAATTTTGATAGGCTTGATGACTAGGAGATCATTGATGGGGAATTTTGGCCATAGAATGCCTAAAAAGAGGTCTTTTGGGTAGCACTATGATAGTTGGTATTGTACCACCATCCTACAAGAGGCTACCACTGCACCTGTTGGGCTTGCTATTTCGACGCAAAACAATGCAAATAAGTTTCCAAACAAGTTGACTGCATCTATATGAGCATTTATTTGGGGGTGATAAGTCGTGCTAAGGTTTAATTGGGTACCTTGAAGACAAAATAACTCCTACATAAAATTACTAGTGAATGTAGGATCATGATCTGTCAAAATTAAAGTAGGCATGCCATGGAGTTTAAAAATATTATCCATGAATACTTGTGCGACTCTAGAGGCCTTGAAGGGGTGGTGTAAGGCACAAAAGTGAGCATATTTAGAAAAATGATCGACAACTGCCATGATGAATAATTTGTTTCTTTCTTTGAGTAACCCCACAATGAGATCCATGGAATGTTAGTGCACACTTTAGCAGGAGTTGGTAAAGGTTGCAATGCTCTAGGAGGTTTTATAATTTCCCCTATTTTCCTTTGGCATTTGTCACATTCAACCACAAAGGAGCATATGTATTGTTTCATTCCTTCCCAAAAGAATGAAAGATTAATATGTTCATATATTTTCTAAAACTCGAAGTAACATGTTGAGGGAGAGGACTATAATTCAGATAACACTCTATATGTAAAAGTGGAATTCTGGAGAAAAAAATGCCCTTTATAGTGAAATTCCACAATTTTCAAGTGTAGATTATATGTGCATGTGGTTTGGGCTTTGGCTAGTGGAGAATTCGAACTATCTTGGCATTTTCTAACCATTCTTGATGAACCTCCTTGATCCAATCAAGCACTAGTAAAGATAAAGAAAATAGGGAACCTTCCTCCTCGTACTTAATAAATAGAGAATTATTGATGTTTGAATCAGTTAAGATCAAAACAACAACCTCACGAGGATATGAATCCCCCTATGTTTTTATAGAGGTGGTACTCCTCTTATATTTATCTTTGAATATATTGGGACAATGGTATGGAAATGGGAGAGTTCTAAATAGCAAAATCCAAATCTTTGTCACTCAAATAAATAAAAATATTATTTATTGAAAATATAATGCATGTACAAAATAATTCCTAAGAAGGAGACCGTGAATTTTCACTTATAAAATATGATACTTTAAGAAAAAAAGAAATAACAATTACAAAAAAGATAAAATAACTCTCACATCCATCACAATATTCAATATTTTTTTTATCACATTCAAGGAAAGGAAGATTAAAAGGCCCACATATTAGAGAACTTTAAAAGAGTTTTTTCATTAAAGACAAAATATAATATGATAGAAAAAATTTAAATATCCAATGCTCAAAAACTTAGAGTTCAAAATATATAATTAAAGTTTATCCCCAAAGTAGTTCTATGGGATTTTCTTAAAAGATAATATAGTCTTTGATTGTCTATGAAAATAAAATAATTCGTCCAAAGTTGGACTGGGATGGGGCTCCCGTGGACCATAAAATAAGAAATGAAAGGAGCAAGGATGCACTTGAAAGGAATACATGGAGAAATAATTAGAAATCAATTATGATTTCTGAGAGCAAACAAAACACAACTCGTTGACTTCTGGAAAATAAGAGATTAAGAAGGATGCGATCAATTTTTACTCACTGTGATGGAATATCTCATTTATTTTGTGGCCAATGTTGCTCTTATATTCTCCTTGGTAGAAATTTCATGATCGGTACAAACCGCTTCCATTTGATCTTCTTCAATAATTTTGATTAAAGCTAACTTTAACCAATTCTCAATATATTTGCGCATAGGAGCAACACTTATCTCTTGTTTTACTCTTATATCAAATAATGTACTTTCAAATTATCTTAAATCAATTGAAAGTTGTTGTAATGTAACTTCAATGTCTTCATTCTTATTTACATATTCTACAAGCCAATTTTCAATTTCTTGCTATGTATACTCAGTCATACTATTGAATTTATCCGTTGATATGCCCTTCAATATTTCTACATGCTCCTCAAAATGTTGTCTTGTCACGAGGATATAGTTTGAAATCAATTTAGGATCTTGTACTTCACCAGTAGTTCCTGCAAGGTCTAACTCGATCAACTTTGAATAAGCTTCTCCCTTTTTAATACTTAGAATATCAAGATCATCTAATAGTTCCTTTAAGATTTTAATTATCTTTATCCAACATGCTTTCAATTGTTTTACACGTGTTGGGGATGGCAAATCTTATTCTTTTCTCTTGAGTTCAGTTATACGGGAAATTTTCAAAAAAGATGTGATTACAACATCTTTATAAAAGCCTTCATCATTTTTTAGGCCAGCCTGAAAATATTCTGTAAAATTTTAAATCTTGGAACCTAAAGAGACAAAGCTACTTGCTAAATCCCATGTCTCTAAAATGAGATACATTCTCTTCTTTATGTTTTCTCCAATATAGTGTCTAACTACAACAAGTAGAATCAATGTTGCTTTCAACCTTAAACTTGATTTTGGGGTTTTATCAAATATTTTCCAAGGTTGAACTGCTGAAACTAGGGTTGCAAATATAGGGGGTGGCATTAGAGTAGACTTTAAGTCATTAAACTTTTATTTAAGCATGATATTTCCGGCTTCCATATTATCAACCAACATTTCTAAAGCATCTACTATAGCTCTGTGAATTCTTGTAATTTTGGAAGGAGGTACGTCGTTGAGACCTAACTCCGAATGAGATTTTCCTTGAATTCTTTTACTTTTTGAATTAAGTCTTTCAAAAATTATTTTTTTATCAAATAAGACATTCTTCGCAGTGAAGGATTCTTCCTTTGAAAAGACTTCTTCTTGAATTACAATTTTGGCTACAACTTCCTTACTTTCTTGCAATCTCTGCTCATCATAAGGAAATTCTATATTCTTGATGTCAACGTCCAAGTCCATATCTTCAAGTATAATGTCGTTTTTAGGTACGTGTTGTTCTACCTCTTGTTGAGAATTTGAATTTTTCTTTTAACCTAGAATTTATGAGATTTCTCCAACTTTCCCTTTGGAGGGTTTTGTCACCTCCATCATCAGAATTATTAGTTGAATACTTCTTTTGTGTTGGTGTTTCTGAATGAAAACTTTTCTTTGGTAGGCCTATTTTCTGTGAAACATTGGGAGAATGAGTACTTCTTTCATCTGCCACTCTTCCCCTCTGTTTATGCTGATTTGTAGTACTAACAATAGTCTCAATATCCTCTATCTTGACTATCACCCTCTTCTCCAAATAAAAATGTATTAGTAAGTGAATTGCTAAATCTAGCAGACATAATGTGATCAATAAAAATATGATTTGGGTCAAAACCCTTGATCTCTTCTGCAAGTTTCAAACTGTATTGGTCCAACTATATTGCAAATTCATCAATTTTAGAAATACTTCTTAATAAAATTCCCCCAATTTTCCATGGCAGTGGAATGAATTGTCTCTTCCTTTTCTTGTAGAAGAAATGTACCCAAAACCTATACTATCTGACAACCTCTATGGGAAAAATTCTATCTGAAATGTAATAAGTAAGATAAAGGGGCTTCTCACGAGAACAATAAATTCTCACCACACTATAATGTTCCATTTTTTCAATACTCCCCTTTTTATCCAGGAAGCTTGATGCTTCCAAGGACAGTCTGGATGTATTCACTCCGAGGATAAGTTTCTTGAAAGAAGATACAAATGCATTGTAAAATTCGTAAGAATGGTAAGTGGCCCTTTGTTTCCATAAGTCCTGATACCACATTCTTACTAGATCAATTTTACAATCAACTCTTTTTCTGATACTCAAACCCTTAAAGACATGACAATAAGTGATATCAAATATCAAAGAGGAAGACATATAAAATCTCTTATTTTTCTTGAAGTTCGATAATTGTGAAGAGATTTCCCCATAAATAATCTTCCTCGAGTCAAATATTGCTTGTTCATGAATTGTGAAATATAAAATGTAAAGATTCAACCAAGGAATGGTTGTTGTGGATTCTTGACCCGTAACTCTGGAGAAAATCAATGCTATCTCTCTATAAGGATTTTAATGTAAACTAACCTGAATTTTTGATATGTCCTCTGACATTGTTGCAGGATCTTCAAGATATTCCTGTAGGAGTTCTAATCCATTATATCTTTCCTTCAATAAGTCTCTTGATTCATCTCCCTTGAACGTGATTGTTGGCTCTAGAAGCTTCAATATTATTTTGACAACCGATGGTGATAAGTAAATAGAAGACTCACCTTGAAGTTGAATCGTTCTTCAAATTTGATCATATTTGTCAACATGCCATGAAACTGTTTCTCTATAATCAAATACCTCGGGTACACATCCAGCTAAGGCGATTCCTGATGTCCAAACTCTATTTTCATTCCTTTCTATAAAAGGCAGTGATGAATAAAACCAATACGATCTCAACCATTGAAACCTTTGGTCTTCTCGCCCAAATAAGTTCAGAGTGTCTCCGTGGAATTGTTCTCTTCTTCTCGTAGTCATTTTGATGAAGTTGGCAGACTCTCGTACAATGCTTTAGGACGTTAATTTCAAATTAAATTCTTTTTCGATAAAATAACTCAAAGTTTTTTTTTTTTAATGGAAGGATTAATGTGAATTAAAAGGAGACTTACCTAGAGAAGTCTTCCATTAATAACAACCTTTTCAATAGTTAATTAGTTGTTATCCTGTGTAAAATTAGCATTAAATATGTATTAGGGAAAGTGACAAGGGGATACATGTATTGCAGCAGAGGATCAGACTTGGAGATCAAGAGATGGTAGGAATACAAAAACCCTGCGACAAAAACCTTAAAAAATTGTTAAGTATAGAACTTTATCGGTCGGATGTAGGGAGAAGAAGACTACAAAGCTTGATGACTCGCGAACCTGCGGTGATATGGAAAATCAATTAAGTGTCTAGTTATCAAGAGAGTTAATAGTATATCTTGAAAAAATGACTAAGTAATAAATATCGGTTGGTTGGACTTATAGTCACGACAAACAAATAAATCGGAGAAGTGCTTCAAACCCGTGGTGGAAAAGCAACTCGAAAATATTCTACGTATAGTGCACTATGAGGGTCATGGAGCATAAAGTGCATTCTGGTGACAACATAGGAGCGGACTTGAGTGAAAATAATGAGACCAACCTGTGGACTTGTCGTTATGGGAAAAGTTTAAGAATAATACTAAGTATTGGTACGATTTTCATACAGTGGAATTTACAAGTGTATTTTGAGTAACATAAAACTTGATGGAGATGGGTCATGAACCCGCCATAAATCGAGATTTTTTTTTTTTTAAGTACAAGAAAAGATAGAAGGAAAAAGTATTAGCCTATATATAGGTCAACAACTGGATCCAACTGTGGGATGGTGACATGATACGAGAATCTAATTCCTATAGATTTGGGTTAGGACTAAAAAAAAGTAGTTCCCTTAAAAGACTCATGTCAACCTCTAATTAGACAATCAATTGGAAATAACTACCAACAATAACTAAATTTCGGAAGATAGGAAATATAACATACCTAGAACCCTACGTTTGAATTCGATCACGTTCGAAGACTTTCGCTCGAAAACTCCTTCCACACAATCTTATGAAAATTATACAAATAAAGAAGTATGCAACTGCAAGAAAATAATTATCCGCTAATCTACTAAACATAATCATTTCACTTTCTATGTTATATTCAACATAAAATACAAATAATCTCATTAAAATCATGAATTAACAAAGAGAAGTGGACGAGAATGAGAGTTCTTTTATTAATAACATCAAAAGGAGTTGGTTACAACTTGTAACTGCTACGGAATGGTCCTGGAACTGGGCTCCAAGTTCCTCCACCCAAGGCTTGAGACGATAAGCACTACCTCCAAATTTTTGTGTTCCAGGGGGTCCCAGGAAGAAAAAAATTTCTTCCCAATGAGATAAAGGGAAACACAAATCCTGAACACAAAGGTTTTCAGTGGGGGAAGACAATCTTAGAAATACAAAGAAACATGGAATTGTAGGGCTCTAAGGAAATTTCCAGCATAAGACTTTATATCTTTGATATCTTCTTCCTCCATCCCAAGGCTCTCTTTTATACTCCCTTTTGACAATTGGAGTAGTTATGAACATGCTCTAGGAGGTTGGGAACCTAGGGAACCCATCAAATCCGCCCAAAACATCAAGATTTATAATTTTTTTGAGCCAATTAAACATGCATGTAGGTTTCTAACTAGTAAGTCGCATATGTACGCGAGTTTCTTTAGGGAGGGTCACGTATATCTAGAAAAATGGGATTTTTAAAGATACTTTCAGGGAGGAAAAGAGGGATTTCGCTCCTGCAAGTAAGGAAAGGGATGTAACTGAGGCCAATGAGTCATCATGAGCATATGTGGTCTCAAATAATGTGATTACAGATTCCCCCTAATGTGTGAGGTCATAAGAGAAACTGATGGCCTAAATAAATTATAAAGTATTCGTGATATTGTGGAGGGGTCATTGGGTAGGAGTAGTTGAAGGCCGATCTCAGAACAATACCTACAATATAAATAAGTAAGATACTCTCTTCTCAATTTGGGTATTCCCATGCTAGAGTGTGATCTAAGCATGGCCGTCAAATCAAGTACACTGTGGATCCACGAGTAATGAAAGAATAATTGATGTCCATGGCCATGAAAAATATACAAAGTGGATCCATGTGATATATATAAGTAACAATGACAGCAAGGAGAAAATACAGAGTGGATCCATGAAAAAATGTTTATTATAGCCACAAATGGATACACATTGGAGCTATGTCTCATAATCAAAATAGAGGATATCTGGAACCAATGGAGTGAACAAACTGATCTTTTGCAAGTACCAATGTTGAAGAGTGTGGTACAATAAATACAATTCGGGTAGGAGCAAGGAATATGTGATGCTCGTACTTCACTCAAAGTATTCAAAACAATCCATCGTGGACCTCCGTGGTAGAGTCTACACTATGTGAATAAATTTGTTGGAGTCGAAAATAGTGAGACACTATTTTATTACCAATCATTAATGTATGTTTTTAACAAACATGAGACAACCGACTGATAATTTTAATGGACGTCAAGGTACCTAATACAATATAGCAAGTGTAAATATATGAGTTGATGTTGAACACCTGATAGAATCTATCGAGCATGGTACATTGATGTATTCCCACTATCGATAGTGAGGGAACCTGCAACTGATGACTGCAAGCCCCAAGGTACTAAAAATAACTCTAGATCCATGTCCCAGAGAAAAATGTGTTGATATCGATAGGAAGGGATGCACTAGAAGGAAGAAATTAAGGCATTCTCCATCATCCAACACGAGGGGTAGCAGAAGGCCAAAGATTTGGAAGGACTTGGATGAAAAGATTGAAAGGATCGCACTGAGCTACGACCTCTACATGCACTAGATGGGATAGAACATGGAAACGAGTCTCTGAATAATATCCAATAATGGAGACAATTGACAAAGACGAGGAATCCACTAATGGGGTCAAATGGAAACCAAGGTACTATACGAATCCCTATGTGTGATAATTCTTTTTTGACGTCGAACATAAGGGAAATCACTTAGTCAACGACCAATTATGGTTGTCCTTTGTTGGATGCAAGGTCACCTATCAATGATGTAAATAGGCCCAGGGTGCAAATCTAGGTCATACTCTCAGAGAAATATGTCGTAGTTGATAAGAGTAGACCCACCAACAAGATGTCAATGGGGACCTTGGGAAGCTGAGAAATACTTGACTGACACAAGAAATCCGACTTGAAAAGTCAAATATTTCTGAAGAATGGCCGACACAGGATGACTTCCCTTGAACATAGACACGACATACAATGTGACTCAGGCAGCATGGATTACAAAATGAGATACATGTGTGACACATAAGGCATCAACAAACGCTCCATATGACTCGAAGAACAACCAATCGGAGGAGATTATGCTCAAAATGAGAAAAAAGGCCTTCTAAAGCCATACTAAACCCAAAAATGAGGTGAAGACTCATAAACTTGTGTTATGTTCAAGGGAAACATAAGTATCTACCATATAAAAGATTTAGACTCATTCCCATCCTTCTTTTTTATTTTAGGATTTTTTTGTCTTTTTCATATTATAAAGCTTGAAAAAGAATAAAAAATTGATATAGTGCAGTGGAGTAAACGAGCATCGTGGGCAAGCATACTAGTTCCGTGCTCAAGGAACATACCTATTCTCAATGCAAGGAAACACGTGCAAGATATGGATGCTTGGGGGAATTTTTGTCAAGGGAAAAAATGCATCAAGTCACAAAGGATAGTATTGCAAGGCTAACAAATTACTTGAGAATGACTATACAAATGACTATATAATAGCAAGATGAAGCCGACATTAGGCCCCAAAATCGCAAACAATCGATATGCAATGCAAGTACAACTCAACACATAAATGAGGGAGCCCCACATGTATTGGCCAGAAAAACATTGAGAAGAATATATGAGGCTTCAACGCAAAGCCATGGCGGGACTAAACAAGGGTCCAAAGCCTATGAAAGTATTTAAACATGGGTGCCAAATTGTGAACAAGGTTCTAACTAGGGCACCCATGAACGGTAGGCTCTACCTTGTGAATTACAACACTTCTAAACAAGAAAGAAGGCATTGTGTCACAACTTAATGGGGTCGATCCTAAGGAAAAATGAAACAATAATCGGATAATGCAAAAATGCATGAAGGGGAAAATATAACCTATATGTCAGTTTCGAGATCATTACCTATGAGAACGGGTTGACATGGAAGAGAAGGTACCAAAGAAACTATCTTCAAAGTCCTATATATAAGACCAAAAACACTCACCCAGAAGTTAATAAGTCCAATATAAAAACCTAGGATAAAAATAGGTGCTATGGATTATATAACTTGAAAACAATAAACCCTAAAAGTACAATATGTACGGAGCAACATAAAACCTTACGAATTATGCATAATATTCCTCCAGGTAGATCCCATTGCTAGGCTCGGGCCAAGGGTTTCTTCGGTAACCAACCAATAAATCTTCTAGTTTTGAAAGAGGTTGAAAATCCATAATCATAACTTCAAGGAAAAACTCATCTGAAGGAAACTCAAAATCCATGAAACTGGGTCTTGATAGCACACAAATACCAGGTCTCGAGGTCTCACAAATTGTAAGATCATACTCTAGAGGAAACACCATATTACTAGGGATAAAAGGGGAAAACAAAGGCTCAGATGACCCCATTGGATACAACACCTGATCAATTGTCAAGACCTTTTCTCGAGAAGGCCAACATGATTCTAAATATCTCTTCTCAGGAGAAATTGAACATTGATGATAAGATGCCACATAATTCACCAGTGGTGGGTAAGAGTCAACTCGAACACTAGGAAGATACAAAGGGGAAACCTGGGATAAAGTTGAACTAGGATGGTGATTATTAGATGAAAGATGATCAATAGTGACAATGCTTCCATTGTAAGGGAAATGCATCACACGGAATAACATATACGCCACAACATTCATAGCATAAACATAATCACACCCAAGAAGAATTTTAAATTCCAAAGGGCCTGGCACCACTAAAATATCGACAAGGATAATTTTCCCACCTAAAGTGATAGGAAACTAAGGAAGGATACCCAAACATTCACTAGGTCTTCCATCGAAAGCCAAAAACTCAGTCGTAGCTGACACAAGCTTGGGAGAACCCAAAGCTTGCCAAGTTGAGGAGGATACAATACTTGCAAAGGATCCTTTGTCCACAATACATCGACAAATACCCATTGAATTAACTTTGACCTTTATCTAGAAAGGTGTAAACGAAGGAAGACAAGACTCAACAAGTTTATTCCAATCAAAGGAAACCATCCCAGGACTTGGAGGGAGTGGAATCGAAGAGAGTGGATTGGCCCCTTTTTAGAAGGAATTGAATTGGAAATTCTAAAGACACAGTCAAAAGATGCATCACTCCTCGAAAGAAGAGTGGGATCAACCAAAGATTACATCGGTGAGACCACTTTGGTCGACTCGTCACTCTCCAAGAGAAGAGTGGGATTAGCCAAAGATTG
Organism: Picea engelmannii; assembly: GCA_009831015.1. Classification (NCBI taxonomy): domain Eukaryota; kingdom Viridiplantae; phylum Streptophyta; class Pinopsida; order Pinales; family Pinaceae; genus Picea; species Picea engelmannii. Next base: position 24,732 of record WSFP011408710.1, read on the forward strand.
CATCAACACAACCACTTCCTCAACCAATTGTTGAATAAAATGCAAGACAACATGGTAAAGATACACATCACCCCCTAAAACGAGAGTGGTATCGGCCGAAGATTGCATTGACATGAAGATTTAATCAACCAATGATTGAATAGATTGTTGGAAAACTGAAGATGACTTAGAATTAGAAGGGCCTTCAAACAAAGACCATGATCTTCATACCACAACAATAGTAGGGTAAAAATGAGTAAGGTGGTCTCCCTTGCAAATATTACAAGG